>SRPN01000215.1:0-40633 GCA_018360045.1 Claviceps capensis | reverse complement strand
CTGAGATCCCATTCTTCGTCTGTCTGGACACCCCTTTGACCTTTGTTCGGGTTTCCACCCTTTTCGGCCTTCCGACCTCCGAGTTTCACTACTACTGAGTTCCTGTGAAGTGTCACCTCTCAATATGGGCCTGATGAGGAGTACATACATATGTACATTGGTCTTGACTGCACAATTTTGGCCTGCGACAGAAGTATGTGCCGCAATTGTCAGAGCCGACAAAGAGCTATGTACCTATGCATTGCACTCATCGCAACATGGTTCGACTGGATCGCAATTTTGCCCTATTTTCTTCCATCCTTCACGAGTTTTAATATTAGAATTCATAATTCACGATCCTCATCTAAGAAGCCGCCAAAAGCCAATATGCGAAGGCAACGCGATGAAGTATTACAATAGGGACATTTTTTTGGCCTTTTATTCCTAAAAGGACTAATAGGCTTTAAGACCTGATAGATGAGTAACCAACAAAGACACACTCAATACCACGGAAGCAGATGAAAACCCTGTTTCGATTAGGACTCTTCTCGCTTTTACTTCTGTACCATTCACTCAAACTCAGCACAACGCTGATTGGTATGCTTTCTCACTAGGGTACGTAGTCCTGCTGTCCCCGAAACAGTAATCCAGCCCAACCACCTTAACTTATAAATGAACAACTGCCTTGCCAATTGAGTTACGATACCGATGATAAAAAGAGTACGCAATGAGCAGTGCGCCTTTCCATCGGATCGTTCCGGCCCTTTATGAGTTCATGTTTTCGCCACGTCGAGGCAGCGGCCGCGCATGGGCCAAAGAACTGGGAATACTGTATGTACCACGAGGCGATATGCCTGAACCACGGTGCGCGACTTGCATCTCCATTCTTTCCGCGCAGAGAATATGAATAAAAAAAATATACATTCAGTGTAGTTATTGCATTTTTACTACAATTACTACCAACCTTGAGCCCATATGCCTTTTCTTCTCTATGCGTGAAGACTAGATACCATGTCTAAACCAAGAAAAAAAAAGAAACGTGAAAAGATGTAATAGAGGGGATGGCAATGATGCCTTGGGAAAATGCAGGGGGGGGGGAATGATGAAAAAAAGAGAAGAAGAAAAAAGAGGTAAATATAGACAAGAAAGGCGAGAAACATTCCCTCATGGTCTAGCTACCCATCGGCGACATAGCAGAAACCATGGGTCCTCCTAGGCGATTTCAGATGGTGGCCGCCAGCCATTGTGATTGCCTGGTGGACGATTCTTGAACTCGGCGGCTCTAGCTCGATTGGACCATCTAAACAAAACATTAATCAGTCAGTGGCTGTCCGTTTCCAGCACAGAAGCTAAAACCGCGCTCATCGATCAATCAGGATGGGTACTTGGATGAACGTACATCTTGATGGGCCCTTCGTCGCTACATGACGCAATCATACACGGATCTGCAGGATTCCATGTAGCGCCATTACACCTCTTTGTGTGTCCTGATAGCCTCTCCACAGCAGCCCCTATGCTCTTGTGCCAGATGAACATGCAGCCATCTTCGCTACCACTCACGACGAAACTTTCATTGGCGCCTCCAAATGTGGACCTTATGATGAAGCGGTCCATCTTATGGCCGTGGAATTTGTGAATTGTGGTTCTCGTCACCAGGTCGATGAGTTGCGCTTCGCTATCTGCTTTGTTGACGAGCAGTGATCGGCAGTCCTGACTGATGGAGAGGGACGTTGGTTGCGTTCCGAGATCTAATTCGTACTCTAGTTCGCGTGTTTGCCCATTATATACGTATATTGTGGTCATGTTGTCCGCGGCAACGAGCCACCGGGCGTCGAGGGAGGCGCTCAGTGCTTGGACCCGATGCTTCTTGTTCCATTGTGTCAACTCGTCTCCCGCCATGTCGAAGGTGCACATGCTTCGTTTGCTGTCCAGCGTTCCGAGAATGAATGAGGCGCCGTCGGCAGCCCAGACGCAGGCGCTGACCGGCTCATCGAACCTCGGTAGCTTCTTGATCAGGGATCCAGTCTACCAAACATATGTGTCAGAAAACGGAGTTTGGGTTCTCAAAAGCATAGGAGAATGAAGGGAGAAGAAGGGACAATATAAAAACAAAGCTCTACGTACCGTTGTATCCCATATCCGCGCGTAGTTATCCCGCGAGCACGTCACGAGCATCTGATCATTTGGACTCCACGCGATGCTCGCCACGCCAGACTCATGATCCTTCTGAACATGAATGACTAACGAAGCCGAGTCCATGAATGTTTGCGTCTCCCATATGGAGACGATGTTTGTTGATCCACACGAGGCGAGTCTTGACCCGTCATGAGAGAACTGCACTTCCCAGACTTCTCCCATGCCGGCGTCGGGGAGTTCCAGGACGACTTCGGTGGGGAAGTTGGATCGGTCGCATATGTGGTCGGAGTACAGTGAGGGAGACGATGCCGCAGTGTGGTAGATGCAGTTGTTGATCTGACTTTGCTTGACTTGTTGGAGAAGAATAGCAAGACGGCCCTCTGGTAACATGACTGAGGGTGAAATGCAGCCTGTGCACGGCATATTAGCTTCCTGGAGTCTTGAACCTTGTTTCGCCTCATATAACTCTCACAGGGGAGGAAGAAAACGTACTCGAGAGATCTATGAGAAGTCTTCTGCGCGACTCGCCTCGTGCTCCGTCCCAGTTCGCTTTTGTCATCAATTCATTCGTCGAAAGGCACATCAAAAGACTCGACAACAAATGCAACTTGCCCGTGTCATGGTGCAGTGGCGTCAGCTCGTTCCGGAGTACTTGTAGAGCATTAGCCGTGTCTCTCCTTTCTAGCAGCTCCAGAAACTTTTGTTGACGCAGCCAAAATCTCATAATGACAATGTTTGAGCCGGGCGATAATAATAGGCCGTTGCCCTCTTGTGCGCTATAACCACCACGACCACCTTGCCCACTACCTTGCCCCGAAATAGTGGCACCATTCAGTAATTTTTCCGCTTCGGTCCAGGAACCTTCGAGGACCGCTGATCGAAAGGCTGCCACGGTAGGACTTTCCAGCTTATGCCCACTGACTTGACTGACGTTTTCCGCAGCTGCTTGATAGCCCATGTCGGACAATGCTTGGATGAGGATCCGTGTGACCTCCTCTCTGTCGTGGCCAAAATAAGTGTACGCGAGCGGCTCCGACACTGCCCTATTGCCTCCACTCGACGAGCCCATGGCAGCAGATGAAGTAGCGGCCCTGCGTGAGCCGTGGGCCGGATCCTCCAGCGAAGCGGCGGGCTGCGAGGCAGACTCAATGGATCCGTGTGGACGAGCGCCCGCACTTCCTTTACCTGTCGCTGAAGACGTAGCTTCAGGCTCCATTATTGAGAAGAAAAATCTCCTTCGCTTGGCCGGGTTTGGAGAGGCAGAAATAGAGAGGGTTTCGGTGACGGCTGTGCCAAGGCTGGTACTGGTCGGCTCAAGGTCTTCTGGCAAGGAAGAAGGGCCAGACGACCGCCTTCGCCGACCGAGAACTTGACTTGGTTGGCCGAGAAAAGCACCCGGTCTTGAGTTGGAAGATTCTATATTCGCAGTCGAGGCCGGAGTGGATTCGGCAGCCTGATTAGAGAGCTCGTGGGGTGGGGATAGGTCAAGTGCTGAGAGGACCTGGCTCGTGAGCTGCTCTGATGTTGGCGACGGAACTAACTCGTCCACGTTGGTAACGGGGTGAAGCGAACGGGAGTCGGAAGGTTGGTCCACGTCGACCGATCCGCGAGCAAGCCGCGGGCGAGAAAGCAGCTTCAGTCAACGCAATCGGTCGTGCAAGGTAGCGGCCGGTCGTGAGACGTTTCAAGCTGGAAATCGAAGCATTCAATAAGAACACGGTATTCACTGTCGATGGTAATTCTGAAGCAGGTCGAAAATCGTGCGGCCGTTTAGGGAATCGTGTCGATAACAGACGAATCCGTTAAATCCGTCCAAAGAGTCGGCCGGGTAGAAGCTCATGTGATGTGACTGACGATGGCAAGCAGGAGATAAGATAGGCCTCGAGAGCCAGAGGTAAGGATGCTGCAGAAAAGGATCAATCGGCCGAGTTCGCTTGTGCAGGACTGGAGGTGCTCTAGGAAACGTGGGCACGGTGATCTGAGAGGCTCGCGATCACGGAAAGGGCAAATGTCAAACGTTGGTTGAGAGCTTGGCGGAGCTGGGGCAGGGCAATGTTGGGAAGTCGTCACTGTCAGGCCGCACGCACGCTATGCTCTGTTATGCTATGTTGTGCTCTGTGCGCAACTTTCGCCCCCAGCAATGAGCATCAGCTCCTCTCAGACCTCTATCAGTTCCCAGTTCCAGTGGACAGAGTGCCCCAAGTCATGTGTGGCTGTCACTAATCCATGGAGGCGGTACGGCCTTTAGCTAGTACATATGTATGTAGTAGGGGCCAGGCCGTAGGCAGCAAGCGGGGCCGGGGGGCAGAAGCCACGCTTCATCACGGAGTGCCAGGCAACTGCAAGTTACAGCACCAATGCTCCCAGATACATACATAGCCAGTGACGGTCAGTCACTCTCGAGTCTCAGGCGATCGATCCCCTAAACAATGCTCCTACAATGCTTACGATTCCCTCCCAACCCCCCAACAATACTTACTCTAGCACTTCCACTGTCGCCGTCGTGACGAACCTAGCTTTTGCAGTCTTTTGCAGTCGCAGATCAAGCATCGTGCCAAAAGCGGCTTGCGCGGGACTACCGAAGCGTATCCTGACATGCCACGACAGTCTACATTCTGCCACGTCCTTTATCAGGCTTACACAATATGGCACGGCATGAGAAATTTCTATGAGACGTACAAGATTGGCTTCAATATTGGCTTGGCGATGAGCTTCTGGAGAGCCTGAAACTCGTCGTCAGCCGCCTTCTGCCTCACCGTCAGCCGCTGCATGTGTAATTTGCATAATGGAACGGTCAAGTACGAGTTGAGCCGATGAACTTTCACTTGGATTCTCCTAGACATGACACTCTACGTCTCAACACTCCAACGCAATGCTCTTCTGAGTCTACGTAGATGCTGTGTCATGACCTGGCCCAGTGCGGCCCCTCCGTCCGTCGAATTACGATAGCCACCAGCTTCTCTTTGGCATCAACCCGGCAGAACGTGTACGCAAAAAACAGTGATCTTGGACTGAATCTACTCTCCACGTATTTGTCGGCATTCCGATTCTGTACAATGCTCTGACATATTCCCATCCAATTGTTATCCTTAGTCTTTGTGGTTGTCCCCTGAATCTATCTTTCCACCAATTGCCGTGAAGCGGGTGCCTTGGAGTCACGGAGTGTTGTACTTGTGTCACGTGTGAAGGCCGGCGTTGATCCTCAAGTATCTCCACCGCACCATGATCGAGTACGGTGACGTCTTCACTCTGATTAAGTCAACATCGCGTGCGATTGTATAGCTTTTGCTTAGCCCTAGGCATTCCGGCTCGGTCATATACAGCCAACTTGGAACTTCTCCAGCCCAGCCAAGACGAAGGAAATCGCCTGGCAGGTTTGGTACCCAAGCTAGGTCCTTTATCTTTATGCAACATGCCACACACCTCACATTTTTTAACATTCGCTGTGTATGCACAGCGGACGCCGACCTTCTTGTCTGGCTGACTGGCAAGCATTTTTTAGTATGAAAGAGCCTTCGCATTTGAATCATCGTGACCCAGGCTTGGCTGATCAAAGGCAGAGATATACGGAGTGAGTATGTAATGTAGCAAGCAGCCAAGCTTGAAGCAGCAGCATCGACTGCGCCACATGTGGCTGCTATCGCCAAACGGCACCTGATGAACCTTGGCAGCCCAGCCCGAGGCTGACGTACCGGTACTTGTTGTAGCAGCAACCGGCGCCACCGATTGTGAGAGCGGTTGACCCCCCCCCAGGCATTGATGCAGCAACTCAGTTTCAACAAGTCTGTCTTTCCATGTTAAGCTCCTGATCTGTCACGCCTCGATACCGTCGTGCCGGTTCTCTGATCTATCGTGTCCGCACTTCAGACCCAGCCTCGCAGCATCACGCTCCTTCAAACGTTGACCACCGATATTCTCGACGACCCACACCCGTCCTTGGGCACTAACTCTAAGTCTTCCAACTCATCCTGCCAGTTTCCTATCCGACAAGCGACTTCCTGCGGCTGAATCCCGGTGACGCCTCCCCCTCCATCCAGTCAACAACAGGCACTCCGAGCAGTAGCCTTCGCAGCCGAACGACGATACTGGCAGACATACACACACGACGTTTCGACAACCTCGAGCTACTATAGCGAGGCCGTTCTGTAGAAAGCAATCATGAGTGGTACTCTCGCGACACCGGGTGGCATCTCGGATCCCGCCCTGATCCAGTGAGCAGCTCTCCCCTAATCCGCTCGACAACCCGCATGGTCCGCGCGGCCTGCGCGAGGCTACTGGTGCTGACGTTTGGCTCTCTTTAGGCTTGTCAACAAGCTTCAGGATGTATTCTCGACGGTGGGTGTCAATAACCCCATTGATCTTCCCCAGATCGTCGTCGTCGGCAGTCAGTCTAGCGGTAAGAGTTCAGTATTAGAGAACATTGTGGGTCGAGATTTGTAGGTCACTTCCAGCATTACAAGCAGACGACAAGCCAAGGTGCCCTATGTGCTCGTCTAACATTGATGAATCGCAGCTTGCCTCGAGGTAACGGAATCGTAACACGACGTCCCTTGGTGCTGCAGCTCAACAACCGTCCGGCGCAGTCCAACGGCGTCAACCCGGATGAGGTGTCCAATGCGGATGACAAAGCTGCGAACGCGGACGAATGGGGAGAGTTCTTGCACATTCCCGGCCAAAAATTCTACGACTTTGGCAAGATACGAGAAGAGATTGCTCGCGAGACTGAGGCGAAAGTTGGAAAAAATGCGGGAATCTCTCCGGCTCCCATCAATCTCCGAATCTACTCTCCCAACGTCCTCACTCTGACGCTGGTTGATTTGCCTGGTTTGACCAAGGTTCCCGTCGGCGACCAGCCCCGAGATATCGAGCGACAAATCCGAGAAATGGTGTTGAAGTACATTGGGAAGTCGAATGCCATCATATTGGCTGTCACATCTGCCAACATTGATTTGGCCAATTCAGATGGTCTCAAGCTTGCGCGGGAGGTCGATCCAGAGGGTCAGCGGACGATTGGCGTCCTGACCAAGGTGGACTTGATGGATGACGGAACTGATGTGATTGACATTCTGTCCAATCGTGTGATTCCGCTGCGTCTGGGATACGTTCCGGTTGTGAACCGTGGGCAGCGAGATATCGACAACAAGAAGGCCATCAACGTGGCCCTCGAATCCGAAAAGGCTTTCTTTGAGAACCACAAGGCGTACCGGAACAAGAGCTCATACTGCGGCACACCCTACCTAGCGCGCAAGCTGAACCTAATCCTCATGATGCACATTAAGCAGACGCTCCCCGATATCAAGGCTAGAATCTCCAGCTCATTGCAAAAGTACTCGTCTGAGTTGGAAAGCTTAGGGCCATCCATGCTCGGGAACAGTGCCAACATCGTGCTGAACATCATCACTGAGTTCACCAACGAGTGGCGAACTGTCCTAGATGGCAACAATACGGAGCTCTCGAGCACCGAACTATCCGGCGGTGCCCGTATCAGCTTCGTGTTCCACGAACTGTACGCAAACGGCATCAAAGCGGTGGACCCCTTTGACGTTGTCAAGGACGTCGATATCCGCACCATTTTGTATAACTCTTCCGGTTCTTCCCCAGCGCTGTTTGTTGGCACAACAGCTTTCGAGCTCATTGTCAAGCAGCAGATCAAGCGCCTCGAAGACCCCAGCTTGAAGTGTGTTTCTCTAGCATACGACGAACTGGTCCGCATCTTGTCTCAGCTGCTCGGCAAGTCCTTATACCGCCGATACCCGTCGCTAAAGGAGAAGATGCATGGGGTTGTGATTGCGTTCTTTAAGAAGGCCATGGAGCCTACTAACAAGCTTGTCCGGGATCTGGTGGCTATGGAAGCTTGCTATGTCAATACTGGCCACCCGGACTTTTTGAATGGTCATCGCGTGAGTTGACAATCTTTCCACTCCCCCGGCTACAGACCGTACACACGCACACAACATGCACAGCTTCTTGACTTTGATGAGAATGTTCCTAACCCCACCCCATTTAGGCCATGGCAATCGTCAATGAACGCTACAATCCCGCAAAGCCAGTTCAGGTAGACCCCAAGACTGGCAAGCCACTGCCACCATCTAGCACGCCCGCACGCGCCGCAAGCCCTACAATCCCTGAGATGGACGGTTCGGGCAATGCTGGGTTCTTTGGCAGCTTTTTCGCTGCCAAGAATAAGAAGCGAGCGGCGGCGATGGAGGCTCCTCCCCCTACTCTCAAAGCTTCGGGCAATCTCTCTGAGCGCGAAAACATCGAGGTTGAGGTTATCAGTATGTTTTGTGTGGCCTTGCTGTTCGTCTGGGAGTCATGAACGCTAACATGTACCAGAACTGCTCATTGCCTCGTACTACAATATTGTGAAGCGTACTATGATTGATATGGTGCCCAAGGCGATTATGCTGAACTTGGTGCAGTATGTTTTCTCATTTTTACCTTGACTCTCTCTTCTTCCTTCTCTCTTCCTCACCAACCCCCTCTCTCTTTCTTCTACCTATTTATCCCCCCTTCTCCACCGCGCTCCTTCTAACATGTTCCTGCAGGCTCACCAAGGACGAAATGCAACGCGAACTACTCGAGAACATGTACCGAACCGACACACTGGACGACCTGCTCAAGGAGAGCGACTTTACTGTTCGCAGACGGAAAGAATGCCAGCAAATGGTTGAGTCTTTGGGCAAGGCCAGCGAAATCGTCAGCCAAGTTCAGTAAAATAAAAAGGGGTCTGTCATGCTGGTGTAAACCTATATTGATGAACGCGTTGGATGAGATACGCTGAACGTGGAGAACGTAGGACGCGGGAGACGAAGGGGATGATCTAACATGGCACCTACTGTCGCCATGTGTTGAAGACAGAGTGAGTGATGCTCTGAAGAGGGCCCCCATATTTTTTTCATTTCCGATACCAACGGGTGCGTCTTTTTCAGCTTAGAGTAGACTAATTTTGTGAGAGGCTTGTGAAGTCATTGATGAAGCGAGCGACAGCTCAGGTAAGCTTCTGGCAGGGCCATCTGCGTGGGACGTTGCGTTCGTTGGTCCTTAGCCGGGGATGGCGAGTGTGCATACGAGCCATGTGAGCTGTTGGTTCACGTGGTACTTGGAGAGGGAGATCAGTATGTGAAAAGCATCAAGATGGCATTGAATTGGAATTGAATGAATGGGGATGGGGATGGCGCGCGCTTGGGTTTACGAAGATGTGTATTGAAGGTGTCAGATTAGACGAAGCGTTTAGCTTGATCAAGTTTCGGTACATGTGCATGTCTTTTCCGAGCTGCGTTCCGATTCAGCGCTTGGGTTTAAAGACTTGTTTCCAGTTCCCCGTGCCAAGTTGCCAGTCCCAAGCTGCCCACTTTCTTGCCAAGTGCCAATTCGGCATGACTTTGGTTTCCAAGAGCCTTTACAGGCACTGATAGGCTTGAGCCTGTGTTATTTGGCACGAAAAGTAGCCCGATCGGTTTGTTGTCTAGTCTGCACTACCAAGTCAGGAACCGCAGCATGATTTCCTTGTCCCATCTTTCATTCCCCCTTCATCACTGGGCCAAGATGTTACAGCTTCGAGCGACTCGATGTGGACAAGATATATGCACCCTCCTGTACATCGTAGTCCTTTCCCATCTCCCAACCCAGCCAAGAGCGCAACAGATCTGGGCCGCCCTCTCCCGGAGCCAGGGGGTAACCCTCGTAGCCATCCCCGGGGACGCCCGCGCCCTGCCCATGTTGGACAGCATCCGAACTCGAGTTCGACCTCGGATTCGAATCTGAAGTAGATGCTGATCCAGTAGGCCGCTGCTTAATAGCCAAGCACGGCGTACTACACAACCTCACCGCAGGCCTCTGATCCCCTTCCCTCCCCGGATCCCTCTCCAATTCCCCAAACTCCAGCACAGGCACCGCACACGCATCCGTCCCATCAAAGATAACCTCCCACTCATCCCTCGTCTTCCCCTTGAATACATCCCTAAACAGCGCCCTCATACCCGGCCACCCCTCCGGATCAAACCTCTCCCCCTCCCCAAGCCCCGGATGGCCCTCCAGCCCCAACCCCTTGACAAGCCTCCTAAAAAACTGTGGCTCAATCGCCCCCACAGAGAAATACTTCCCATCCCGCGTCTCATACGTATCGTAAAACGGACACCCCCCATCCAGGAGATTCCTCCCCCGCCCCCTCCCCCTCCCCGGGGACGTCATCCCATTCTTGAGTCCCAGCCGCGGATACGTAGCCAGATACGCCGCCCCATCAACCATATTCGCCTCCACGACCTGCCCCCGCGACGGCGAGCACGTCTCCCTCGCAAACAAAGCCAACAAGATCCCCTGGAACAGATTCGCGCCCCCGCCAGCAAAGTCTGCAAGGATATTCGTCGGCGGGTGTGGTGTATCGTGCGAGCGGCCCAGGAGGCTGAGCGTTCCAGAGACGGCTAGGTAGTTGATGTCGTGGCCGGCCATGGAGGCGTAGCGGCCGTCGCGGCGGAATCCTGTAAGGCGGGCGTATATGAGGCGTGGGTTTAGCGGGAGGAGGTCTTGGGGGCCGAGGGTGAGTTTTTCGAGAACGCCGGGCCGGAAGGGGTCAATGAGGATGTCTACGCCTGTGCTGGGGGGGCCGTCGGGGGGGCCTGAGGAGATGAGTCTTTTGATGAAGGCTATGCCGGAGGGGGATTTGAGGTTGAGGGGTATGGAGGCTTTGTGGCGGGTGAGGGGGTCGGAGGGGGGGAGGAAGGTTTGGTGGTGTGTGTTGGGGGTGGGTGGCCGGTCGATGCGTAGGACGGAGGCGCCGGCGTCGGCGAGGAGCATGCCTGCAAAGGGGCCTGCGAGGGAGAATGGATGATGTTAATCGGGGAGTTTGCGTTGGACAGCATGGCGGGCGTGGAATGGTGAGAGTTTCTTGAGCTTGATGCGGGTTGTGGTTGTGGGAATGGAGAGAGGGGGAGAGGAGAGGAGAGGAGAGGATGGACGGACCAGGTGCCAGGCCGGCGAATTCGAGGACTTTGAGGCCCGTTAGGGGAGGGGGGCCAATTGGTGACGACGATGTCATGATGGTGTTCTTTTCTTTTTGTGCTTTTTGTGCTTTTTTTTGCTAAAAAGGGTGCGTCGGTATCGTTTTGAAGTCGTTGCGTCTCGATTTCCTGCTTCAATTCTCTGATCCTTGTCACTCAATCACAAGACGAGAGAGTAGCAGGTGTGACTTTCGAGCGCACGCCGCGTGAACTTGAGTTCCAACGAGGACGAACAAGTTCCGTCGACGGGACTGACCAGTGACAGCCATCACGTCCGCTTTTCGCACCTGAGAGGACCGGGGAGTCGGGACAAGGTAGGTATGGCCATTGACGACGTGTCCTGCCGCCTGCGCAAGGTATTCTGTGCTGGAAGGCTGGAACGGTGTGGCGGATAGATTTGGATGCCGCGGTCCAGTACCGGGCAGTGGAGGCAGAAGCGGGCCGGAGTCCGGAGCGGATTACGCCGTACCGGGGTGAGAAAGAAAGCTTTGGCACGTGGCACAGTCTCCCTACCCGCAACCATAGTTATCGGCTGTCACCCAGATACATACATACCATGTGTTGCAACGATCAGATGTGATCTCAAACAACGGGCCGCAGAATCTCGAGTGTCACGACAGCTCGTTGCTCCATCCCTGTCAAAAGCCCCCTCCCTCGGTAAGCAACGCCAAGGATCCCTACTTTAAAGCTTGTACAAAGTACTCTTGCATATTTCCGAACATAAGCACCCTCCCTCTGCCGTGGATTCCACGCACTGGCTAGCAATCAGATGAATCGGATGCAACCTTCTTGGAGTTGAGTCGTCATCGCACAAACCGAGCTTGATTGATGGGATGGGCTACACCGCTCAAACGATAACGTATATTGTTGTTGATGATCATCGTCGAGGGGCTGTTGCGTCCGAAAGGGTGACGTCGTAGCTTGAAGTGATGTTTAGCTCCGTGCCAGTACTGTGTGGTCGCTGCTGTTCCGAACCCGTTCCGATTCCTTCCGAACCCTACATGCTACTGAATGTCAAGAACCCCTGGGAAAGTCCATCACTTGCGTGTTGTTCAATGAAATGGACCAACAGATGATTATTGCAGGCACATCTAGAAATAAAATCCACCGAAATCCAACTCGCCTGCTTGCTTCTTGCATGCTTGCTTGCTTGCTTATTATGCATACCCAACACCTGAATTCACCAAGCTGGAAAAAAAACACATCCTCCCGTAGTCGGCATTTCCAACACCCCTAAAACCTATGGCGAAGCTTCTTCTTGGCGTGTATACCTCTCCTCCTCTTCCTGCTCCTCATCCTCATCCTCCTCCTCGATTCCCAGAACCGCCGCCACGCTCGATAGACGCATCTGCCGTCTCGCAACTAGATCCGAACACGGCAGACTCGGCCGCGACTGGTTCGAGATGGACTCCTGCGATCCAGATCCAAACACCCGCGGTGATATACGGACCAGGATCAAGCGTAGGGTGGGAAGACTGACGCCTACGACACCGACGTTGATCTCAACGGTAGACCACAACGCCACGCCGTAGTAGTCCACGGTCATATTGATGGAGGCATCAAAGTTGGACAGGGAGACGAGCCGAAACGTAGACACTATCGTGATGCTGAAAGAAGTCAGCATAATCCAGCGTTTGACACAACAACTCATGCATTTATAGAAAAAGCCAGAGCAAATAGAGGCCGAGCCAAAACAAAAATAAAAAAAAATGCAACGTACAATGTCCCCATGAGAAACATGATCACAACACCAGCCTTATGCTTCCAGTGCAGTTGCAGATGCCGCACCCGATACAGCGGAATCATAATCATCCCCAAATCCAGCGCAACATTCAGCGATCCATTCACGTATGCCAACGGCGCCGAAGGAATACAAAACCCGTCAGACCCATTATCCACAAACTGTCTCCAGTAATACGAGACAGGCCTGCACTGGAACAGCGTGACAAGAATGCTCGCAATCGCCAACAAAGCATTGAAGACCACACAGCCCCAGAGCAGACGTCGTGTCCAGGGCCCAGTGCTCGCGCTCGGGAAAATAGTCATGTAAAACGCCAGCAGCGCCATCTTGACGAGCGCAATATCAAGAAGGTACAGCGACTCCAGGATCCAGAAGTACAGCGCGAATTGGGAAACCGTACTCGTTGATAGCGTCCATGTATCTCTTCCCAAACCATGTTGCGATAGGCCGGCAATGTTGACGACAGCACAGGGTAGACTACACACCATGATGGCCACGACGACCCAATCCTCGGGACCGTATCGATGACTCGAGCTATAGTATCGTTTGTAGATGAGGCGCGCTGTTGTGACGAGTATGGAGAGGATGTCTAGGCCGAGGTTGACGCCTAGGTATTCGTGCGCTTCTTTTGATGATTGGTGAATGGTGCCGAGGCATGCTGGGCTGGTTATCCTTTTTGCGGCTGTGTCAATGATCTTCGGGTCAGCGAGGGCTTCTTTTTTTTTCCTCTTACCCCGAATAACGGAGGGAACGACGGATCGGGATTCCAAGGGGATGAAGTGGGGGATTTTTTTTATTTTTTTTTGGGAGGCGGAGGGGAAGGGGGGGGGGGGGGGGGGGTGAATTCGTCGGTGTTGAAACGTACACATGATGTCTTCATAGCTGCAGGAGCGTCGCTGGCATGATGGCGAATTGTCGATTGCATTGTCGACTTTACAGGCGCAGATCTGATTCGTGCAGTTCGTGTCTGTGAAGTTTTGGTCCATACATTGTAACTTGAGGCGAGAGAGATATGATCAATATTTATTGACATGAGAACCAATGGGGGAGAGAATAAGACATATATCTTGTCATGCGTTTTTGTTTTTGTCAAGAGGGATGCGGGGGAGTTGTTTGAGGCTCCTCGATTAACTGGCTGGGATAGCTAGCCGGGATATGGGGGATTATTCAGACAGAAAGGGGATACATGAGGTTCTTACACACAGTACAAGGCGGCAAGTCGGACATAGAAAATAGAACAGAGGGAGAGTTGGAGCGTCGAGTGTGGGCGCGTCCGAGCCCCTGGCCGTGGAACAAGCTGATACAGAGCATCATGAGCCAGATATTCGTGTGCCGGAGCGGCATCGCAGCTCTCATGATGGAGGAGAGCCCGCACAGCAGGCGAACCCTGCGATGGAGTGAGGATGCAACATTCAAGACATTACACTCGTTGCGTAACGAATCCAGGTAGGGGGGACAGAAGGAGAAAAGGAGGCTTCTCCTCGAAAAGTTGTTGTGCGTCCGGACGATTGGGAGAAGAGAGACCGCGTTGGGACAAAAGTGGCACATACTTTGAGACATTCTGCTTCTTACATGCTATCAGTTAGATGCATCAGTGGCTGAAGCTTATTGAGACACACGAGACACAGGCAAGGCTTTTGCCCTAGACCTCGTCTGTCTCAGGCAGAGTCTCGCAACCCCCCCCCCCCCTCCTCTCAGCACTAACAGCGGCCTATGTAACCCATTTCAAGATACGGCAGACGTTTTAACATCGATAGCTGTGTAGATAGCCAGGGCCCGGGACGGTCCATCACATGGGGGTCAGATATGGCATGCCATTCATTGCTATGGGCATTCGACTCCGCGAGCACGCTGGGCTCTTTTCGGCACGCAGACACGATGCGCTTGGCCCAACCAGATCACGCTGCTAGACCCTGGACATTGCGAACCGGTCGGTCTCTGGTCCTTGTGTTCCTCAGATGTTGACCGTGGGTAAAGCCTAGATGAGATGAGATCTCGGGGAGAAAATGTAGGTTAGGTAATCGAGTGCTGGCAGTGAACCCCCCTCCCCCCCCACCAGTGACCAGTGACCACATGGCTGACACTGGTAAGCATTAGGAGATGTTTGTTTGCGGCGTTTAGCTCTGGAATGGACTGGATGGGTTCATGACAAGCAAATTGCCCTCGTCTCAGTCGTTGGCGTGGTGAGGGGTCCCGATGCTGCATCGGACCGATTGGTGGTTGAAGCCTGAAATGAAGGTCTTGAAAGTCCACTTTATTTGGTCGACGTTGATCGTTGGCCAAGTTGTTCTTTTTCTTCAGTACGGCCCGACGAAAGATATGTCCCAACGGCGTCCGTCCCGGCAAGGAATAGAGAAAAGAACATTCTCATGTCGATGAAGAGTCATTTCTTAGAAAACCATGCAAACATGATGACAGCTTGCACGGTTCTCAGATCTGCTCTTGGGTGAGATAGCTAACGAGTCTTTGAAGGTACCCCGGACCCGGCGCCATCCGGGTTCGTCACGGATCATAACGACGGTATTGAACTTCCCTCGTTGCCAGATTGCTGCCCATGCCATGGTTCATGCTTGGGTTTTCTGCGTAACTACATTTGTATCAACAGATCATCTCATAAACTTCTCAAGAGGCTGCCAGGGAGCCTGATTCGTTGGTTAGACACCAATGAGAAGGTGCAAGAACGTATACGCGGCATGTCACAATGCTTGCGCGTGTAACCGTCTGCTAAAACAGGCCGTTGCGTGGCTTTTCCATGCTTGTGATGCCGTTCAATCGCCTCCGTAGAAACATGAGGCACGAAGGCCCTCTCGTGGTCGGTCTGGAAGTTTGGCAGTTTGGCAGGCGGAATCTTGGAAGTTGAGACGTCGATTGTCGTCGTGCGTTACATACTGTCAATTGGAAGCTCTGAGCCTCTGTTTGCCCTCTTCTTGTCAAACCGCGATCGGGTTGTAAAAAGTAGCCAACCTATGATCCTCGCTTTGGCGTTTTATTGTATATTTTTTTTGGACGGGAAGATATCGGGACAGAGGAGGAGTAAGACGGGGGGGGGAGGGGTATGTCACATGTATGAATTCAAGATTTGGCACGTCTCCTTCATGTCATGCAGGCTGCAGCCGAAGCCATGGAAACGCGCTGGCTGGTTCGGGTGAGTCGTGGTGACACAGCGGGAGCGGATCGGCTCCGAATCCGACGCGATGATGCACGGCACGTGGAGCAATGATACTCACTTCTCCAATTAGGTTGCCCCACGGAGTGACGGACTTTTCGACAGGTGCGTTTCGATTCGACAATCTGCGGCACCTCAGCATCGCAAGACTCGTACAGAGCGGTCACCGCAATTTCGCCAAGCCGTCAAGCCAACAGCAGGCATTGATACCTTGTTTTATTCATTGCCGTCTGTGCGAATGGATTCACCACCATGGATGCGGACACGGAACCCGAACCAGCGAGAATAACGGCCACCCCAGCCCAGGCTGCTTCCGCTCACGAGCTGCAAGCTCAAGCGCAAGATGAAGCGCAAGATCAAGCGCAAGATCAACGCCGCCAGTTGTCCTCGGATCAAGAACAAGCTCGGCCTTCTCACTCGACAATCGACGTCAGTGAACATATATCCCCCGCGCCCACGCAGCGACTAAAAAAATCGTCATCGACTTGCTCCACCTGTCGATGTCGCAAAGTGCGCTGCAACGGAAGTCGGCCAGTGTGCTCTGGCTGCCAGAGGCTCGGCTTCCCCTGCTCCTACGATGATGCTGATGCAGATAACTGGAATATGGCCATACCACGGCGAAGAGTGAAACGGGCCTGTCTGAGCTGCCACAGTCGCAAAGCCCGCTGCTCAGGCCAGACGCCAGCCTGCGATCGATGTCGCGTTCAGGGCATCCATTGCGTGTACCGCTCAGGAAGACGAGCTCCGGGACCGACAGTTCGGGACAATGCTCATCATGCACAGACTTCTCGTAGCCAGGAAGGCGATGAAGGATATCGCCAGAAGGGGGTGGATCACGACGGACTGGAAGGCGCCGATACGCCTCCAATGGATCAGGCAAATACCCCGAGCACGTTCAATCAAGACAGGTAAGCAGGTTTCCTTTGTCACGGCTCGATACACTCTAGGCAGCACTGCTGACTAGAACTTGATATGAACTGCAGTACCGGCAACGAGCCATTCTTTGATTCAGTCATTGGGCGCGCTTTCGACCAGTTCTTCCGCCACGTACATCACATTCCCATGTACTCGTTCTTACATCGAGCCTCGCTTATGGAGCAGCACCATGCTGGAAAAGTGGACAAGGCTCTGCTGTTGGCGCTCATTGGTATCACGTCGTGCCTCACCGACATGGGTCCCGGCGTGCGCGAGTACGGTGACCGTTGTATCGACCGAGCTGAGAGCTTGATCTTCGCCGACTACTCACGACCCTCCACATTCAAGGTGCAGGCTCTTGTCCTTATGATCAAGCATAGGATACTTTCGAATAGGTACCCGAGTGCCTTTGTGCTTCTCAGCATGGCTTCCAGATTCGCTGCGGCCCTTCGTCTGAACCACAAGAGCCCCAATCTCTGTTTTCTGGCTCAAGAATCCCGACGAAGACTCATGTGGTCATTATACTGCATCGACACCGGAATTGCTGCCGGCTATCGGGATTTCGCGCTATGGCGGGCAGACAGAATCTTTGTCAGCCTACCTTGCAACGAGAGAAACTTTGAATTCGACCTACCGCAGCCTGCTGAGATGCTCATACCCGACAGCCTCGGTGCGGATGCGCAGCAATCCGAGGATATTGGGAGTCTGGCTCTGCATATCCGCATACTGCACCTACGCCAGAAGATTATTGAGTTCACCAAGGATGTTCTCGTCAGTCGAACAATCACAGACACGTCGAGCCTGCAGGAGCCGATCTTGGCCTTACACAATCAGTTGGATGACTTCGCCGGCAGACTCCCCGCGTCTTTCCAGTTTTCAGAAAGCTCCCTCCGGCTTCGTGCCTATTCGCCTCGCATCTGTGTTTTCGTCATGATGCATATCTGGTGGCACCAATGCCACTGTGACCTGTACCGTATGACCATGGCCGGATTCCGAGAGGCGTTGCCCGAATCGACTCTTGTCCGCCTGGATCCAGGGTTCCTCACGCACTGCCAGCGCCAGTGCGTGGAACACTCGCTCGCCATGGCCGATATCTTTGCGTCGATGCAGAAACTCGGTGCGAAACCGGTGGCCGATTTAGATCTTGCCCTGTGCGCCTACCAATGTGCTCGCATGCTCAAATACGCCCTGCATGGCCAGGGAGACCAATTTGGCTTGACAGTCGAATCTGTCACGGAAAAGGCACAGGTCTGCCTCGAGGCTATTAAGCAGTGCTGCATGGGACCCGCGGCAGGCGCCATCCGGTCCGACTTGGAAAGACTGATTAGCCAAGACCTCGGCGCGGAGGTATCGTCATCCCCACACGATGCCTCTCGTAATACCAACGAATCCAGCCGCGCTCAGACCTCCGACACCGACATGTCTTCTGGGCATTCTGTGCTCGGGAACATGGAACTCACCGAGGACCCGAGAGTGATTTCTACAGTAGGAACTCGGACAATACGTAGTCAACCACATCCAACAGAAGCGTCCTTCCTGGGTTCTCAAATCATTCATTCGAATAGCATGCAAACATTGCTTTCTGCGGCCCAAACTACTCAAACGTGCCTGGCAACACCGGACCTCTGGGGCATCACCACCCCGCAAATGCCCACCTTGACACCGACACTTTCTCTAGCGAATGTAGAGACTGGGATGACAGAAGAGCATAGAGAAGGAAGTCACGCATCACAGGGAAAATCAGACTCGGCATCTCACGAACTCAATAGCGCATACGAAGGCGTCTTAGATGGCTTCGATCAAGATCACGGCCTTGCCCACGCCATGGGTGTAGAAGCCACGCCGTGGAACTGGAGTCGGGACTTGCAGTGGCCGGATTTTCTGAGCAATGGCGTTGGAGTGTGAGGTTTGAGGATCATGATGAAGATGTAGATGGCAGGTGGTAGAAGTCACGAACATGCGCCATGATGCCACATGGAGAGTGTGGAGAATGTGTGGGAAAAAAGAAAAACGATGTGCAGTGACGAGACGAGGTGGTCATGTCGTGATGATGGATGTGGATAATGAGATGAAGTGAAGAAGGGGTGGAAAAATAAACCCTGCAGCGATCTTTGTATGAATCACGGAAAAGTTGTAGATAAGGGTGAAGATTTCCATGATGGACCATTGCAAACACGAGATAACGAGTCAATTGGAATGAATCTCTCATGAGGGGCACATGCCACATGGGGAAGGATGAGGAATTCAGATGGATCATGGGAAGAACAGTAGCCAGTAAGCTCTGATGACTCACCTCGTAGACATGAGAGCCGAGTGTAAGTATGTAATAGAACTCCCTGCCCTGATGGATACTGATAGATACATGGTAAACATGGCCATTATCCGCATAATTCCCCATCAACGGCGATGTCGCTCAATCTGATTAAAGCACAACACTCATGATGGTACAGATTGAATGTCAAAATGAGGCAACGGAAAATGGAACCTGCAGTGTCATCACCTACACTTTGTTCGGTATAACGTATACTTGTCCCCTTTTTCATATATCCTGCCGTATCCTGGTCCACGGTCTTGGGGACTCGTGACTCCTTTTCTCTGTCTCTTGAATGGCGGCGTGCAAGTCGACTACCTGTCCGTAATACGTATGACAACCTACTGCCACGCGGCGTCCCCGCTTGCTTGCCGATGTATTTTTGTGCCATTTATCCTGGCCAGTGGCTGCGGCCTTTCTAGCACACCATCACTGGCCACCATGCACTTTCTCGAAACGAGCGGCTATTTTACTTTGTTTTGTCATGGTTTTGTATTTTTCAACGGCAAGCTGAGCCGTTTCTCTAGCGCGCTAATAATGATATGTAGTCACAGACTTCTCTGGCACTGAAATTCCAGCGGAGCCCTCCAGGCCGCTCCTGGAGCCCACATCCACCACAAATCGTCTTGAGAGATTCAAAATTTCAGACATCTCTTTGTCCTTGCCCCGTCGTTGGGCACTTATTTGTCATTGCAGCTGTTTCAGCGTCTCTTGCATTAGCATATAGTCACATGATTCACATGAACGATCATGTACGGGTCATCAAAGTATGAAGAAAGAAAAGAAAATAGGTCGGAAAAGAACGTACGGATGGCGAGAGTTGCCCGTGATCTGGGAAATACACTCGGCCATATCAATGGTACCAGTGCAATGAGACGGACAGGCCTCACGTCCTGAGCCTGAGTCGACGACCTGTGAGTTGTAACAGTATAAAGAGCAGTTAGCGGGGTACTTTCACGGGCGAAGCATGGACTGGAAAAGGAAGATCAAGAGGGTCCATACGCAGCAGTGCGATCCATCGGCGTTCTTGCACTGGAACCAGCCGCCACAGGCCTCGGCGGTGGCAACGAAGGCCAGGACACCGACGAGAAGAGAAGCGATGCGGACCATGGTGGCGGTTTAGGGAAAGGCGGGAGAAAAAGAAGACGGGTGTGAGAGTTGTTGAGATTTGGAAAGGAAGTCTTGGTATGTTGATGGTGTTGATGATGTTGACGTTGATGATGTTGATGTTATGAAAGAGATTTCTAGAAAACCGGAGGCATTCTTGGTCTTATATACTCGTCCGTCGTCAAAAATCTCGCGAGTCACATCGCAGACCGAAGGTACGGAGTAGACTCTCCCCCCTCCCTTCTCGGTAATCATCCATCGAGAAGGTTTTACACGTCGCATGATGCGAACATTCGTCCCAATGACACAGAACCGCCCGTACATTACTACATACCCTGATAGGTATGAGTATGTAGCCGTAGTTACCCATGATATCCAAGACGGATAATGCTTCTGTGCCAAGAGGCGATGGATGATGATGAACCACAGAGGTGCTCGAGATGCCTGCTGCCAGCTGAAAGAGCGGCTTTCTAAGCCAATCCTCTTTCGACCCGGGGAGGCGGAAGCATGAGGCACGTAGGCTGTGTGTAGCTACTAGCCATGTATGTATGTATGTATGTATGTATGAATGTGTGTATGTACTAGGAAGCGAGATCGGCGGGGGCGGATTCAAGATCCAACCTCCCGTTGTCGGACTGAACACAACACGGGACGCAGCAAGGTTGCCCTACCGCGCCCGAGACGGCTTATTAGATGTCTGGGCCATCCCCGGAGTATTTCTCAAGTTCTGCTACATACATAGTGGAAGGGAGAGGCATCCAACTCCGACTCCGCCTCCGCAAGTCGTGTCCCCCCGGAACAAACCCCCCCCCCCCCCCCCCCCCCCCCCCCCTTGGCCCCTGTGGCTTCATGACCCGTGAGTGGTTCCAAATTCTCTTGGGACCTTGGCGCCAAGAGACCCGCCAAACCTTCATTTAACAACTCATCTTCACGATGTGTTCATGGTCTGTTTTCTCGAGCTTCTGGGTTCGTCAGTTTAGATTGGTCCGCTTTCTCTGCAATCAGGCTGTATGAACGATGGAACTTTGGGACGTAACGTGCCGGTAGAGCTGATGGAAGTATGCAACTGCCGGCGAGTGCCCGTTGTAGACATGTGCATTGTATGCACATGTATGTACACACTCGGTATGAATGTAGGTAATCGGGCCGCTTTACGGGCTCTGCGCCGTTGCGCCGCTGCGGCTAAGGCTTGATTGTGATGGCGGGATATGGAAATACGTCTCAAGGATTTTGGCAACTGCCTCAACGCTTTACCCGACTTGGAAGTGGAAGTAACTCACCAACAAAATCATGTGTACCTGTACTCTAGAGGTACTTCCTCTCATTTTTTTTTTTATTTTCTTTTTTTTCACCATCGCACGCAATAACTCCACTTATACTACGTACGTGTCCAGGTAAATTCGCATGCTAGAGATACCCGATTGCGTGAGTACTGTAGAGTCTCAATGAAATTGATGAATGGCCGAATCAGCACTCAATGTACACCCGCCGAAGTCTATCACCGCCGGAAGACGGCTAGGCATGCCGCGAGAGCCCATAAAGGAGCTCTATTTCAGTGTCCTCATACACCACCATTGCGATCTCTTTGAGGTACCTTAAAAGCGTTCTGGGACTCATCATATATTCCATCTTGGGATTTTTTTTGAGATATTCCTTCAATTTTATCATGAACAACGGCGCATGGCACGCTGCCTCTCTTTGAGCTGGGGTCTCCTGGGAGGACAATGAGAAGACCCTGATTACCTTGGTGAATTTCGCGACAATAGAAACTTGAGGCGACATTCCTCCTTCAGCTAGATCTCCGATGGAAATGAAAGATTGCCTATTTATCTCTGTTTGCGGCCGTCGCATATGACATAAAGTAGATAAAATTAACATGTGAGAACTTGGCTATGATTGGCATCGAGAATCCCAGACAAGTATCTATGCGCACAAGATTGTACGGCGGGATACGTTTATCCCGGCCGAAAGGAAAACTGCAACGTAATCCAATGTATCGAGAAAAGTAGCTCGATATGCAGGTTTGTATCAGTGAGTCGCGGCGTCCAAATCGGGTTACGCGTCAAGGCAGTGGGCAAAATCCTTGAGGCGTATTTCCATACTCGTGATTGCGAGTTCGGGCAAAATCTAGCCGCGGGTCAGGGGTTGTGTATGCTTCTTTTTTGTTCCGGTGTTAGTTTGGGGGATCTGCCAGCACTGCCAGCACTGCTAGCAGGGCTCTGATGTACCTAATCTTGCAAAATAGGAAGCTCGAAAAAAAAAAGAATAGTTCCACTTCACCGCGTCATGACATGGTTTAAATTATGCTTACATGGCTTGGCCAATCGGCAAGGGCCCGCCTCGGTATGGGGGAACCTCAATGTGACAGGCGAATCAGAATCAGAAAGTTGAAACCGCTCCACTCATCAAGATTGTGGCATTTCACGGTTTCACCTCGTGGGCGAGGGCGCTCGTCCAAGCTTTCAAAACACGTCATGCGACTTCTTCAAACAGATATAAATAGACAATCTTTCATTTCCATCAGAGAGCTTAAAGACATGTGCGCGTCATGTCCAAAAGGATACAATTAGAATGTAGGAGGCACGTTCAGAAAACTGGCGTCACGCAAAGCCGTGCAAGTTCAACGCCCATTTTTGACAGATGAACATTCCAAAAAAAAAAAATTTAAGAGGAAGAGGAAGATGAAGAAAAAAGGCCCAGACTGGCTCTTCTCAGATATTCGTTTATGCTCTTTAGTTGGTTTCGTGACTCGTCGCATTTTATGCACGGATGAACACTGAATGCTCTGGTGAGGGAGGCGCTGGACAGACCCAGATGATGATCAGATCTAGACTTGGCGACCGGGAGGTCAAAATCGCACACTTGACTTGTAACTGCCTACATACTGACTACAATAGGTAACTTGGTCCCAAATCAATGGGATTGGCTCATTGCAGTGTATTAAATGGGCTCGTCAAGAGGCTCATGACTCATGAGTCATCCGCAGCATGCCTAGCCGTCTTCAGGCGGTAATTGACTCTAAAGACTAACGGGTGCTAAACGAAATGCTAACTCGGTCACTTGGATGTTGTTCTAGTCAAACTGTACAGAGTTGCACTCAGTTGCATATCTCTAGCATGCGAATTGGCCTGAATACGTATAAGTGAAGTTATTGCATCATTGCCTGTGATGCCCAAGAATAGGCCCAATGTGGCGAAGTAAGTTTTTTTTTTTTTTTTTTTTTTTTTTTGCCAAGGGTGAGACAGAAGAATCGTCGTCGAGAACCCACTTGTATTCGCAGCGATGTGCGATTCCCCGCCAACCTGCCAAGTCGATAGCCGGGAGCGGGAAACCAGGAACCTAGATACATATTAAGGAGGAGGTGACCAAGATTGATAGGTACCATGGAGGGTATTGCCAGCTGGTCCAGCAGCACGGTTTCGCACGCACCCGCACCGGATCTCTTGGAGCATGGAAAGGCACATACATAGAGGGGATGAACAGGACAGGGGAGAATAAGAGCAAGAACAAGAACAAGGTTGACGATCGAGAAGGAGTACTCCGTACGGCGCATTGTTTTAAGTCTTAGCATCATGACATTGATTCGAGAAGGAATTGCCCCTACCCCCCCCCCCCAAAAAAAAAAAGCAAAAAAAAAACAGGCAAGTATCAATTCTGACTGTGTACATACTGAAACGCCTCATTGGACCCCGTACCTATACGGAATACCTACTGCTCGTTCATTCATGGCTGGGTACGGTGTACATACATACATACCAGACCCAGGGTCCTAAATACATGTTGGCAAAAAGCTCAACCCAACTTTATCGCTCGTGAAAGTTCCATACTATGTACCATAGGCACAATGGAATGATTTGCGCCAAGGCCATAGCCACTCTTGTTTCGTTCACGCCATGTACACACAGTAGTGACAGTACACACACACCATGCTTCCTTGAACTTCATCGCCATTCATCATTCGTCAATGCTACATACCATGAACTCATCTTGGAAACACCTCGCTACTTACGGAGTAGTACTCATCCCTTTCCCCATGATACCTACATAGTACATACCTACCCACCAGTGACCACAGACAGGTACATATGGTCACAGCCTCACTCTAAATGATTCTCAACCCGCATCGCAACTCTATCCCTCTCAGCCTTCACTTTTCAGGCTACCCGTCACGGTGATGGTGTCATCCCTTCTCCAGGCTTCGACCCCCAAACTCCAAACCCCCAGGCTTGAACCTCGAACCTTGAACCCGCCCCTAGGACTCACCCACCCCTCCCACAAACTCATTCTGCCTCATGAAGCTCTTCGCCAAGGCATCCCCCCCCCGCTCCGCCTCCTCCATCCAATGCACAGCCACACACATAAGCCCCACGTCCGTCCGAACATCCCCGTCCTTCTTCCCCCCCGGACTAGACCCTGTCGCTGCCGCTGCCGCTGCCCCTGTCCCTGCCCCTGTTCCCACCGCTGTTCCCACCGATGTTCCCACTGCTGCTGGTGCTGCTACTGGTGCTGCTGCAGGTACCGCTCCTCCTCCTCCTCCCACCCCCACCGCCACCCCCGCTGAGGATGGTGCCGCCGCCGCCGCCGCCGCCGCAGAGGCATATCTCTCCATGACAGCCTGCTTAAACACCTCTCGGGGCTTCGAAAGCGGAAGAGTCGTCTTCTCTACGTATTCTGGATTCGAGAGGTAAAAGAGGGCGAGTTCTCGCTGGGCGGCTGGGTAGCCTTCCTTGGCGGTAATGGTCCACATTTTGCCGACGTCGTGGAAGGTGTAGGTGCTTGAAGGGGGGGGAGGAGGGGCTGTGCTTGTGCTTGTGCTTGTGCTTGTGCTAGCAGTATTACCTGTCGAGCCTCCCGTCAAAGGGGGTGTTGGGTCGGTCTCGGCAGCAGATTTGCGACACTTTGTATGGTATGCTACCACGTCGTCGGCCATTTCTACCATGGTGAGGCACACGTCTGATTTGAGCTTGAGGGCCGCGAGGCTCGTATCCCAAAAGGCTTTGCCGCGATCAGGGCTATCGAGGAGGGCGGGAGGTACAAAGGCGGCGATGAGTTGGAGGTCGCGAAATAGGGATTTGGGCCGTATGCGGGCGTCTCGCAAGAGGCGTTCTATTTCGTTTGTCATTCCATCGGTGCTTGCTGGAGTGTTGTTGTTGGGAACAATGGGTCTCGTTTCTGGATTTGTCTGTCGCGGTCGGCTTGCGTCTTCGCTGCCTGGTTGATTCGCAGACCGGAGCGTCGAAGATTGGGTATCGTCTAGAGATGCTTGGTGTGTGCGTGCCCCGCGATCGTCTGCGATGCTTGACCCGGCGTCGGATCGATTCGCTCTTAGCTTCTTCGAGCTACTCCATGTGAGCGAGGCGGTGATGAGGCTCCCGAGTTCATTCAAGGCATTGAGCTTGGCAAAGGGACTAGGATGGACACTCAGCATATTGAGCAGGCGACAATATGCCTTCTTGAATGGGAACTCAATCGACACGTCTTTCGCGTGTGTTGACGACGAAGCGGTGGCTTGACCTTTGATCCCGCTGCCACTGCCATCTTTATCTTCACCGAGATCACCACTCGGCGGCTGCGTCTGTCGGTCACTGCCCCGCAAGTTGCGACGACTTTTCTTCTTTTCAATCACTCTTGGTCTTGGAGAGCCTCGACTGCTGGACTCTTTGTCCTTCTTTGTATCCCGTCTCTGTTGTGATTGTGCGCGACCAACATTGGCCTTCTCAGCCTTCTCGGCGTCCTTGTAAATCTTGCGCTCTATACACTCCTGTCCGAATCTGTTGAACCAGGCATCCGTCTCGGAGCCACGTCCCAGGACCTGACCTCCGAGATCAGACAGCAGCAGGCTCGTAAGAGTCTGCCGCAAGCCAGTCAAGAATCGTGTCTTTTCATCCTCGGCTCTCTGCAAGAATATGGTTTCATTCGAAGACGACACCGACGTTCCCAGTCGCCCCGTCGACACACTGGAGCTTGAAGGCATGGCCGCCTGATGCAGAGACCCAGAAAACGTCGTCGTCGGGAAGTTCGTCAAGCTTGTCGGGGGGGAGCAGGCCCTTGTGTGGCCCGAACCCGGCGACATGGCCGGTTGGAAGGGCGACCAAAACGTGCTCATGGTCATGGAGTCCGCTGTGTTGAGTGGCGATACTTTGGTAATGTAATCGTGACTTTCCACCATGTCGGACAAAGAGCTTCTAGGTCGAGCAAAATTAACACGAGATCCCGTATCCGTAGAATGCTGACTTGAGCCAGAACTGGCACCGTAAGTTCGGGAGTCGCGCCCTAGCCAGCCCGGCCTCGTGGAAGTCGTCGAGCCCATGCGTCTCTCGCCGTCGCTATTCACACTAGAGCCATCGTCGCTGTAGAGCTTCCAGGCCTGATCCCTCGCTCGGGCCCTCAAGCGATCAAATACCACTTTTTCGCGCTTGTAGAGGTCACTAGACCATAGGACTGGCGCATCTCGAATCGTCTCTCCGACCAGTTTGGATATGCACTTTTCCACCTCGAGACAAAATCTGTGAATCCGCTCCTCGCCTTGACAGAAGTTTTCTATTCCGTACTGCTGAAGCCACTTCGCCGTCAATTCAGCTTGGTCGTCGCTCAGCTTATTCGGTCCCCCCTGCTCCTCCGAGGCTGCCAAGAGATCAACAATCTGCGACTCCGTCCGGTACAAGTACGAGGTGCCGCCATGGCCTCGTCCAATGTTTGTGCGAGATCGCTGCAGGGAATCCCATCGTCGAGGCATTCCCATAGTTTTTAATGCCTGGCAAATGTCTCGACTGTGGGTATACTCCTTGGAATTGAGCACATCGGCCACATACCACATCTTGTCGCGCATGGCTCTGACACGCTTCATCATCTGGTCAATTAGACCTTCGTGGCGCTCCTGACTTTGCTTCAACCATACCAGCCACGCATCATACTCTTCGATGGCAGCGGCAGACTGTCGGATCGAGTCCCGCGGACCCCGTGAAAAGATGTTGATTAGGATTGTGAATCCGTTCTCTCGAAGGGAGGGAGATTCCAAGTGCGTGAGATGCTGGAGTGTCTTCCAGTAGACGTGGGCCGAAACAAAGTCGGCTTGCGCCTTGGACTGTGAAGAAGCTGCCCTTAGCATTTGCATCAAGATAGGCTCCGTGTTGTCGTCACCATCGCCTTCGTCACCACCCCCACCATCACCATGACTATCACCGACAGTGGCATAAATGGACGTGGCTGTACCCGTTGGAGCACCAGAATCCACGCCAGGGGAAGACTCATTCTGTCCTGAATGGTGCCTGTAGGGATTACGGCTAGACATTGGCTTTTCCGTCGCTATAACCCTGTTTTTGGACTTGTATTTTCGAATTTTGGAAGCCCGATTCGTGAGTTGAGCACCACCCTTGCCAATCTTTTCCAAACTCTGTGGAATTTCGTATTCCTCCACAAGCTTCAAGATGGCATCTCGCAGCGATTGGTAGTCTTTTCCGAGCTCTGGGCCCTGAGCATCTTCACTCTCGACATCGTCGGTGCTGGAAGAATCATCATCCTCATCATCATCCACTTCGTCATCCGGATCGTAGGTCATTGTCGTGGATAGTTTCTTTCCATCTGCAGAGAGGAATAGCACGATCCAGCGCTCCGCGCAAGGATGGCCTTTTCCTTGCGTAGCCTCTGGGCCTAGAGTTTGGCTCATTTCGTGGAGGGCAAGTCGTAGACGATAGCCATCATCCTCGTATTGATGAAGTTTCCTTTGCGCTTGGAAATCAGCGGATGGCACAGAAGGTTTCTGGAATAATTCATCATTAGATTGGACATCGCGAACGCTCTCCCGGGCGGCCGTTGTTCCGTCGCTGACCACTGACCCCGAAATGCTCGTGCTTATGATGGACGCTGTTTCCATATTGTTCGCTCGGTACCCGCTCGAGCCAGACGCCTGTTGCGAAAGGGCAGACAGCCCCGAGGCGGAAGCCGGGCCGGACCGGAGTGTACTTGACATGGCAGGTATGGACATGGACATGGACATGGACCCTGACATGGGGCGCCGTTCAGGAAACAAGGCATTGACCAGAGTAACCAGGTCTGAAGGACTCAATACCAAATAGGGATGAACCTCGACAGTCTCCCTCAACGAAGTGATGGATCTGGCCGGGAGCAGCTTTGGTGTGGAGACTTTGGATCGGACGCCTTGGAACCGGGCATGGATTCTCTCTACATGAGCTTTGATCTGAGGTGGTACATCCACCGGCACGCATGTTGCCGAGGGCTTGCCACTCCACATGCTGGATACATACTCGTGAGCCTTCATGGCGACTTTCGTCAAGATCTTCTCTCGGGCATAGGGCGTGATATGGTACTCTGCCAACATGCCGTATGATTCGGGATGAACGATCACGCCCAGCAAAAACACAAAAAACAGGCATCTCCAGACCAGCCAGCGAGATGTGTTTTCCATGTATCTGTGGTCAAGTTTGTTCACAATGGCGTTGCCGAGTTCCAAGAGGCCTTCGGGAATGCCTGTGGCGTCTTCGTCATCAATAATGTCAAAAAGTCCTGAGACGGCCGTGTCGTAAAAGTCCCGGGCGGCAGCTTCATCAGAGGGGTTCCAGTCAGAGAGGTTGAACCGGGTCCCGTGTTGATCCTCTGCTCGATCGAGAATGAACGCTCCGTCTTCCAAGATTTTCATCAAGTACCATTCCATATTGGACTTGCCGGACCAATCACGCATGGCAGTCCATATGTTCAGCACCGAGATGAGGAAATGCTCGCCATTCGACTTTGGCTGCTGGATCAACCTAGCCAGTACAGTGGCCCAAATCTCGGTTCTCCGGCGATCCTCTGTGCTGTCGGGGCCAGCCGAGTTTGCGAAGCATGAATGAATCAAGATGGAAAGTGGATCATGCCGCTGAAAGGAAAGGAGACGCTCAATGTCAGAGGCTGCACTGCTTCGGTTGGAAGAGCTTCCATGATTTCGACTGGCCGACCTGGAATGAAAGGGCAGCACGGATTCCACAGGCTCCATTCCCTTGTGGAAGCTCAGAAAGGCGTTCAATTCTGCGCTAGATAATGCACATATCCGAGTCGCCAGGTAGTCAGGATTCGTTCGAATATCAGACAAGAAGTCAAGAAAAGTGTCACGAGCCATGGCGGACATTTCATGCAGAAATGGCGTTATGGAGCGCAAGGTCCCGGCAGCGACAGTGGAACTACTAGCAATATCCAGGCTTTCCGAGGAGCCCAAGATGGGCGAAGAGATAGGCTCCATGTCGGGCTCCAGCAAAGCATACCGTCGCAGCTCATCACAGCTTTTTCGAATATCTTGAATCGCGTTATACAGCAGGCCAAAGCCCTCCTTGTCATCCTTTCGGAAGCAATCGACCAAGTTCCGGTGCGCAATATCGCCACACCTCATAAGGCGGGAGCTCAGGGCCGTAGAAATGAGACTTCTCTGCAGGCGAACCCTGGTGTTGGCGCGCTTTCGCTCCTGGTATTTGGAAAGACGCACGACATGGGCCAATTCCTGCAGTGTAATGCTTTCATCATCTTTTGTGATGTGTGAATTGGTAAACTGCGTCAGATCCGGTAGTAGTGGTTGCGTGCGAGGCTGCCGGGGGTTAATATCAGCACTTTCCGCGGACGCTATCACTGGCTGAACCTTGACATCGCGGAGCTGGCTTGCTTGTGCAGTAGCAGAACTATCCGGCTGCGCCACATGCGTTTCATTCGGGGTTGCCTTGATCGACTGCGCCGTCTCATAGCTTCTTCGATTCTCTTGGTCGGCATGGCGTAGCGGAAGCCCAGACTGGACAGCGCCTGCCGGACGAGAAGGGCTCCGTGAAGGGTGATGCACGGGTCGTTGAATTTCTTTGCGGTTTTCGCTATGCGCAGACGGACGCGGGGATCGAGTCGGACGAGTTGCGGTTGGCGACACAGCTGAGGAGGGAAAATGTGAACGTCAGCAGAGGAAGCGAAGCCAAAGTCGACCAGTGAGTGTATTGATATACTCAGCGGGAGGAATAAGAGGGGCTTGTTTCCCTTCTCCCATGTAAAAAACAGCGAGGGCAATTCAACGTACTTGGGGGGGAGCAGATGCGAACGGGCGAGGAACATGACGAAGATGAGGACGAAGACGAAGACGAGAGCGAAGGCGAAGGCGAAGAGCGCACTTGTTGCATGGACATCATAATCACAAGTACTCAGATGGCAGCTTGTTGGTGGGGTAATTATGTATATACCGCAGCGCCCAGTAAGGTTTCTCCTAGAACATTGCAACCGTCTGCCGGTCGAGCAAGGTTACCTAGGATGTCCAATCAAGGACGGCAGACGAGCAGCAGATGAATATCACACACGGCAAACTTGAGGCACTTGAAACGGCCGAGGCTGTCTGTTTCTGTCTCGATCGCGGGATCGCGGAGCGATAGTGGAGTCTGTGCTTTGGCTCCGAGCAGGGGGATGTGAAGGCGAAGATCGCAGCGCGTCGATGACCGAGGTACGTATGTCTAGCCTCTAGGTAGGACTTAGACGAGAGGAGGGGCATAAGAATAAAGAGAGCATAGAGCAGAGAGCAAAGGCAGCAGCCCAACACGAGGGGCGGCGACCCTTACATATGCGCGTCGGAGGTTTTGGAGAGAAGCAGAAGGGATGGAGCCCCTCGCTGGCAACTCGGCCACGTCTGCATCGTCTGCATCGCGAAAAGGGCTTCAGACGAGTTGGAAGTCGAACAGAAGCAAACCACATGATGCCTGCACTACTGGCAGTGGGCACACTGCACAATGGTCCTGCGGGCGCATCGTCGGTCGCGCGCCAACATCACCAACGCATCACGTCTCGAGCCTTCTCCTGCGCATTGTTCAGCAACGGCCATTGGTGTTCAGATCAACGGAGATTGGAACAGGATTATCCGATTGTCTCTGGACTATGTTCCGGCTCGATGACTTGCGCAGTCGCTGCAGGTTACTGTTCCAGACGTTGTTCCAGATTATCGATGGCACCGCGTTGGAGGATGACGGAAAAGACCCCCGATCCCTTGGACGGGACACGTTAACAGTGCGGTAGCCCACGCACTGTGCATCCCTCCCGAGTCCCTACCTATCCAGGCGCGCGTGTCAGCACAGTGCAGAGCCTGCATCAGGTGTGAGCTGGCACATGGCACTGCAGCGTTATGCGGCGGGACTTCCATGTAAAAGATACGGGCAAAGACGAGCTTTTGCTTTTGGTTTCTCTTCTCTCCCCTTTACTTCCCTTATCCAAAATCCTGTCCTCGTCCCGTTCTATCCAATCCATGCCCTCCACGAAGAAGAATGCAGTCAATCGTCCAATCCCCTTCGTCCACGCGATGCAGTAACCGCTCGCACAGTGCACTAGACATGTGTGCCAAGCTGCCAACTCATTTTCGCGATCCAGATGTTCCCTCCGGGTCATGTTCCATGATGAAACCAAGCCACATTGAGCTGCGACTAGATACCCAGCGCGTAGGTACATACATAGTTCCGTACATATGTACGTAGGATTTGTTGTGGGTATCGAAACGCAGCTGGACAGCTCTCCCCGGGTCTCTTCTTCACTCCATTCTTTTCTTTTGTTTTCTGTCTTGAGGCTTAAAATTGTTGTGCATCAATAATGTTTCATTGCCATTCAATGTGTACTATTTTGCCGTTCGATGCCGTTTTTGTGCCCTTCTTTTGGTGGCGGCCAGCCTTCACATGAATCATGATCCTCTGCTCTTCTGCTCATCCCGCCTATGTACGTACATAGACATGGCACTTGCCTCCCGCGCTTCCATTGAACCAACGTCGATTTTGCAATATTGTGACGAATCGCATGTAAAACGTATGTGTTCGGACATATACAGCCGTATCACACACACACACGCACACACACACAATTTATCTGGCAGAAATGCCACAAGCAGTAGCGAGTAGCCTTGCCTGTTGCTTTCCTTGGCCGCGTTCCTTCGACAGCATCTCCCATTTGTGCTTCTCAATTCACGCCCGTTGCCCAGTGCCACGTACATACGGAGTGACACAACTCTTCAATCACAGTAGCGATTCGTGCGTAGATAGTGTGCTCAACTCGAAGAATCACACATAAACACGTGTTGGCTATCTTGTCAAGAAGTCCGTGTGCACGAATACATGGGCCTGTTCACTAGGTTAGGCGCGTGTTGAACGAAGCGGACCCGTTTGGGAGATCTGCATGGTCTCACATATTATCTTTTGAGGCTATTGGGATCCTACATGGCTTGGTCGCAGATGCCAGAGAGACATGCCGTAGCTGCTGCTGCCCTCAATGAAGTCGCCCCGAGGTTGTGTTATAGTCTTTGATTTCCTATTGGCTGTCATCTGTTCATGGGTATTGTTTTGTTTCAAATTCGTGGTATGCACATGTAAAAGAGCCGCAACACGGTTTGTGCTACTGTATCGGACGCTATAGGAATTCGACACCGCCATCAGAGCCAAACTCGGACCAATTTTGCAACAGAACGTAACGAGAGCACAAGAGAAAGTAATTCGCTTCAGTCATCCCATTCGCAGCCAACAGGTGCTAGACAATTACAATGGACCCCTAAACCTGGAATGAAATGCACATAAATTTCAGAATACTCCAGCAAATGCTATGAATGAACAAGTCGTAGAAACATCAACACCCGCCACCATTTTTGTGTGTCCAGCCTTTGTAGGCCATCCAAGCAACACCTGAAAAACAACCTTGAAAATCAACCAAGAGCGGTATCTATGCATATGTGACCCGAAAACATGCCGAAAACATAGTCTTTTCCCCCCTACAAGGCAAAGAATCAGGTTTTCCCTCCCAAATCAACTCAGAACTGTCAACAGCCTCGGTGCATCATCGCCCGTGCCCTTTAGGAGTTAGACTTCACGACCAAACCGAATATCAAATTCCTTCAACACGCTCATAATACTCGCAGCCTCAACCTCAACGGCCTGCCTACCCGAAACAGGCCCCCCGCGACTCACAGGTCCGGCCGCCGTAGTCTTCAGCTTAGGCAGCCATGATGATATGTCGTCTGCTGCTTTCGAAAAGTTGCGGTGACTCGACAGCGTCTGGTATGCCTCCGCACAGCTGAGACCCAGAGTCGGTAAACTTGGCAGCGTGATATTCTCGGGCGGTGGGTCTGACTTGCAGCAGCCGCTCCTGGCGCCTTTGCCGCCGCAGCAACCCCCAGAGGAGGAGGAGCCTTGCTCACGACTGTACTTCGCGTTCATCAATCGGCAAAAAAGCCCCGATTTGGGATCGGCTTGGCATTGAGCGCAGGTACCTGGGCCGTTGGTACCACAGCCACTGCTATTATCGCTGCTGCTGCCGCCAGTTGGTGACGAGGCGGCTCTTGTCGGTTTCTTGCCCACACCGCGGCGCGGTAGTTTGACGGCGCCATCGGCTGTCATCTCCACGACCGTGGGCGGTGGGGGTACATCAGGTTCTGACGGAGGCGGCGTTTGCGCTTGGTGAGAAGATGGGTGAAGTGTCTCAACTGGAGTCATCGCTGGCGTGGCCATGCCGGCAGCATCCTCGGCACAAACACAGTACGTGCCGTCTTCGCAGAAGCCACACTTTTCTCTGAAACTCATGGCGTCTCCGGATGGCGCTTGACTATGAAACGAAGATGGTTCATACGACGTCTCAGGCGCGATCGTACTGGGAGCTGGCTTTTGTTGTCGTGAGAAAATAGTCGTCAAGTCAGTCTCGGTGATGGGGGGAATCGCTTCTGCGCTGGCCCTGTGCTGCCGCTTGCCTCCTGACCATGTTGCTGATGGAGAGGCTGGCCTCTTCAGCTCTTGCTCTTGTGCTTGCGCTTGTGCTTGTGCTTGTGCTTGTCCTGGCACTCTTCCTTCGCCAAGGACCTGATCCAGGCACTCACAAGGAGAGCCAAAACTGCATTTACCGCAGCCCACTGACGCTGATGCGAGGGCTTCTTCAGCACAGGCACAGCGCCCGTTGGGCGAACAGTTGCCGCAAGTCAGAGCAGCATCAGCATCCCGAGTATTCGAGCTCATGTCTAAGGTGAGCGGCGGGCTGATGATTTGAGATATGGAAAAGCTTCGGTCTTGAATAAAGTAGGGATTGCGCCCGTCCGATGATTCAAGACGGCTTGTGTGATGATGTGTTGAACTGGGGTTGTGACTGTAAGCGTGGCCGGGGCCATTCATACCGTGAGACCGACTCAGGCCTTTGCTGTGCCTTCTCCGCAGATTTTCTGCTTCAGTCTCTGCACGGATACGGTCCTGGCGCTCGCGATCAAGCATATTCTCTAATAGCAAACATCTGGAGCGGAACGACTGCAGGTCCAACTCGAGGCTGTGGATTTTGTCCTTGAGCTCCCCCTCTTCTTTGTGGTAGCCATCTTTGATTTCATCGAGTTGCTGTTCCAATTCCCCCACGCGCGCAGCTCTTCTCTCGCGAAACGCGCGCTGAGCAGCCCGATTCTGTGCCTTTCTTCTGGTAGGAGGAGTATCTGTAGCTGGTTTGCGTCCGGGCTTTGGTCGAGGGGGAATGACCCATTCCTTCGATGTCATAGAGATCTTGGGGCCTTGCGCAGTGAAACTCGGGCTGTCGACGGTAGCCATGATAGAGTTGTTGTCGGCAGCTGGTGGCGCTGAGAGGCGAAGCAGAGGCGGTGCTCCGCCACCGAGTGGTTTGAGTGCGTTGGTTGCCTTCGGGGGCTTGCCCGGGAGCGGAACTCGAGCCGGCGGGGTGACGGCAGCCGCTAGGGATCGCACAGAAGCCGCAGTATCACGAGACACGATCTTTTCGTCAGCTCCGGAAGTTTTTTGAGATGTGATCGGTTTCTCTTTGCTGTTCTCAAGTGTGACGCTGGACTGGTGGGCTGACGGAGTGGAAGGCATCATGTCGGTGAAAACGAGTGGAGCAGTTTCTGAGGCGGCTGTGGATGCTGATTCGCCACTTGGGTGGAGTCGACCCCTCGGAACTCCGATTCAGGTTCTCGGGTGACTGGAATGAGGCGCAGGATCAGATAAGAGGAACGTGAATGAGATTTGGCGATTCTTTGTATAGCGCGGGGAAGTCAATATCTCGCAGAACAAGACGATGCAGAGTCGAGCCTTGTTTAGGTGCCGAAATAAGCGAATTGATTTGGAGGACGAGAATTGACAACAAAGTGTGAGTGCTGTTGGCGAATGGTATCTCGGTCCGTCTTCCTTTGTCGAGTAGTGTGTTCAAAAGGTTTCACCGTCGTCTCTAACGTCGCTCTACCGTATGAATCCAACGTAAAAACACTTGAAGCCCGCGTTGTCGGCACTGAATTAAAGGGTATGTGACTGGCTGGACATCAATCCCATCTGACGCGGCGCGGAGACTGAGAAAAAAAATGCTCCTTCGGGAATGAGGGACAAAGAACTCAGAACGACTAGGTATGTGTGTTCTTTCCTATTAGCAGAGGGCAGGCGTAGAACCCTTTTTGAATGAGGCAGACAACGTTGGTGGTCCGGTTACAAGAGGCTAAAAGGTGGGGCTAATCGTGATCGATTGATAAGATTCGATTGATATGATAAATCCTGGCCCTTGATGATCTCCACGCAGCTGCCTGCCTAAATCCATATCCCCCCGCTCTGCATACTGGCTATCATCATGTTTGTTTCGGTGGCGTTCGAGGCCTCGCGTTGGGCAATACGGAGTCAGTGAACGGGCCGACTGCGGAGAGGACTTCATCCGTTCAGCCAGAGTTGTGGTTGTTGTTGTTGTTGTTGTTGTTGTTGTTGTTTATTTAACGCCCCTACATCCCAGTTTTGGGCATACTAGGGCGTGCAGGGCTAATTCCGGGTTCTTCTAAATACAAGCCAGTTTTCCCCAAAGAATATCCTACATCTCGGTCGCCAAAGGCAGTTGTTTTCGGTGTGGTCTCAGGCGTCAGCGCCTTCCACCACGTGTGCTCGCGTGGGCACAAGTTGTGTCGTTGAAAGCGGAATTTTGCCAGAGGCACGGCTCCGCTATCAGAATTTCAGGAAGGTCTAGGTGGCCAAGATGAGAAGAGAACAGCGTGCTGAACTCTCCGAAAGCACGCCGGTTGAAAACTCGAGGTGGGCAAACGCCGGTTTGATGGTGGTTCAGCCAGAGTGGGAGCGTACATACTTGTGTGCAGGGTATCAGCCACGTGGAAGAGCCCAGCATCCAGTCCAATGCACTGGCTTCAATCTCAGCGGCCGTTTTGTTGGAGTTGGTGGCTCACACTTCAAAAGCTTTCACACCCAAATAGCGTCTTCTTGTCGGCTGGTGCGTTTTAGTGACGTCGAGCGCGGCGCAAAGTCGCAGCTGGGATCTCGTCTACGGGATGAACTTACAGTGGTAGGATCTGCGTGGAACCCGGGAAATCCTGACTTGGTAGGTTCATCTGATCAAGATACCGATACCAAACAGGCTTTCTTTTCCATGCAGCTCTTGCTTCATTCTCGGTGAATTCCTGGAAATACTTTTGCAGATTTGGCTCCCAAGGTAATGCAACTAACGGAGTTATGCGATAACGAGGGCTACATACCACCAAGAACTCCAAGTGGGTCCATGTACATACGCGTACCTGTTGTAACCCAACGGAGTCAACACAAACTGTCCACGTAAGGAGAGAACGCGCAGCTTCTACGAACAATGGCAAGTTCCGGCAACGAATCTTCCTCGCCGTTATGAAAAGATACAAAGTGAAGAGATAAAAAAAAAACAAAGTCCCAATTCGACTGGCCCTTGCTGAGGTGCACTCGCACACAATGGCACATCTTGCAGCACATTCAGCCCCTCAACGCCGCGTCTCCTCTACATCATACAACGTCCCCTCCGACTCTTCCGATTCCAGTGACGATGATGACACCCCCTTACCCTTCCCAGCGGCTCTCCCTCGGTCAGACTTTGTCGTTGAGGACTTCGACCCCGCTGCGTACTTGTCGGCTTTGCCTCACCGCCATCAGACCCTCGAAGACCTACGATCCGATCTTCGCGACCGAAGTGCCGTAATTAGCGCCGAGCTCCTCGAGCTCGTCAACGCAAACTACACAGCTTTTCTATCTTTAGGCTCAGAGCTCAAGGGGGGCGATGAAAAAGTCGGAGACGTAAAGGTTGCGCTGCTGGGCTTCCGTCGGGCCGTGGAGGAGGTCAAAGCCAAAGTGGCCCGCAAGAAAGGCGAGACAAGACAGCTTAACGATGAGCTACGACTTGTTAGGGGACATATCGAGGAGGGAAGAAAAATGCTGGAGCTTGACGACAGATTGGCTATGCTGGAGAAGAGGCTGGCCCTGGATAGTCTGCCTGGCGGCGGGGGGGCCGGCGATTGGACCTCAGACAACAGCAGCGACGAGGACGAGAGTGATTCCACAGCCGGTCTGGTGGGAAGCTCACCTGGAAGGCTGCTCCAATCGGCAACGCAATGCGGCCAGGCCGTATTGCTGAAAGAATCTCTGGATCAGGACCACCCTTTTGTGATCAAATTGGAAGAGCGGTTGACGAGGTGTCGAAACACCCTACTCCTAGACTTGGGTCATGCTCTCAAGGAGGCGAGAGGCGCGGGCGCCGAGGGACAGAACAGAATCTTGAAATTCTTGGCTATATATCGCTTGCTCGATGCTCAAAGTGAAGCCGTAAGATTCCTTCGAGGAGGCTAATGGATAGACTCGATTGACATGGAAACTAGAGATTGAAACGGTGTCTCAACTGGAAACATGCTACTAAGCTGCCCGTGGTGTTTTGTTTTCCTCTCCATCCTGCATCCCATGCCAGGGGCAACATGATTTGCCCGTCAGATGACGGCTAATGTACACTGTATATATTCGACTTTTACAATCCAAATTCTTACATGACACCGGCCAAAGCCTCAGGCTTCGTCTCGCTTTCAGGATCATGAAATCTCGCATTCAAACTCAAAGCAGGGCCGTTGGTAGTGCTCAGAATCACCTCGTGGATGTCTTTGGCCACTTCGTCTTGAAGGTCAGCACATTCGGCTTTGATCTTTCTCAAGAGGACAGAGATATTTGCCTTGAGCTGATCAGGGGTATGTCCAAGCTGGCCGACGGCCAGGCGGATGACGCCTTGCCTCTCTCGGTACTCAGCAGCTCCGGCCAAGTCGCGAATGGCTTTGCCCACATCGTCCACGATGGTCTTCATTCTCCTGTTGGGCATCAAGCCCTTGGGTCCTAGAATCTTGCCCAAGCCTGCCTTGTTGAGGGCCTGTTCGCTTTTTTCGTGGCAGATGAGGCGATCGAACCCGATCTTTTCAGCGCGAACGGCTTCGAATATGGTTTCTTCGCCGACGGCGACGGCACCGGCCGCGGCCGCGGCAATCGCAATATCGCTGCCCTCAGGGCAAATGACGGCGACCTGCCACTCGCTTTGCACTGCGTTGGGAAGTCGAATGCTGCCTTTGATTACGGGACCGTTGCGCGGTGTCTTGAGGCTGATGTGAAGTTCGTACTTGATGGACGCAGGCGGTTGGCCAACTTCGGAAGCTCGCAAGATGCTAGACGCTGTAATGAGTATGTATTCTCCTAACAATGATTGGCCGTACTTTTCGTCTCAAGGGATCGCATCCATACCGCATAGCTTCGCAAAGAGTCCACCGAGGAAAGTCTAATTGATCAAGGTCTGGGCGATTGTAATCCTTGGATAGCGTCGGCTTCGGCGGCTTGCTTTTCTTCGGCCGCTTATCAGAGGCTTGACGAGTTTGCTGCACGATTGACGGCGCAAGGAACCGGGGTATAAATGTGAGCGACGGCCTGGATGCCTGCGTGATACTCAGCCTGGCCATGGAGGCCAAGCACCGATCCATTGGTTTCATGGTTGTTGTTGAGCGTGAGATACACCTCGAAACTTTTTGTAGTAGGTCTCTGCTTCTAAAGCAAACGCGAAAAGGCGTCCAGCATTGGCGGATGAACTTGCTGCCTGGAGGGTTAGGCGTTGAACCTTGGCTCTTTGTGTAGCTTGTACATACATGTACATATGTACATATGTATGTACGGAGTAGGTGTGTTACGTGTACATACCAATAGCATATTATTTCTCTCTCGATAAAGTGGGGTAATCCCAGTGCGATTTCTGCCGCCAGCCGGTAATCCCCACATCACCTCTCGATGCACCGCAACACCAGCTTGACATGTCTAAAACTGATTGAGATTTTGTTCATATCGTGCGCGTATAGCATTAGAAACCATCGTCTGAGTTGGACAGTCAGATACCTCATTATGTGCGAGGTGGAGGCGGGAAGATCAGACCAAGGGGTCAACGCCGATGCAAGATGTTATGTCAATCAACCTAAATCTGTGTGATATTTCAACGCTAGGTAACTCAACGAAACCTGAATTAAAAGCCAAAACATTGAACTCAGAAGAACCTTGTGACTCGGGGGGGGGGCTGTAGACGTAATTGTTTTATTCAAACGCGACCGTAAGATCACATACAAATTGCTTGGCAATTGCCTGGGTGGTAAAATCTCAGAAACAAGTGCACCGAATTGCCCACGCCGATTCGTATCGCAAACGATAAGTAATCCAGGGTCGGTTTGACATCAAGAAGAACATCTAGTCGGATACTATTGTTTCTCTCGAAAGATTGGACAGAATACTCGCGCGGTTGATAGAGTTATGGCATTTTGAAGATAGGGTACAGACCCAGCTCGGGAATGTTCCACCTCACCAGCGATGCCTTCGGACCATTTTATCTCATGCAAGACCAATTCAAGTGCAATTCTATGTGTTCGACTTTATTGCGATAGAATCTCAACAAAACGGCACCTCAAAAAAAAGAGACCATCTAGCTCGAAGGCATCAAGATGGCAGCCGACTGCAAGAACCTTGAGAATTTCAAGGAATGTATTTACAAGAGCAATACTGTCACAATTCTAGTGCACTAATATTGAGTTACAGGCCTACAAGTACTACCTGATGAACTTCGTCAAGACCAACAAGCACGCCTGCCTTGACACTCCACTCCGCGCTTCTTCTTGACGAAGTTCATGAGGGACATAGTACTTGTAAACCTGTCGCAGGGTATATAGGGGTAAACAAAGCACAAAAGAGTGGCCAGACGGCTGCGCCCATTCTTTTGTGCAACAAAACCTGTAACGCAATGATAGTTCGGAGTCAAGATCATCAATATGTCGTTCAGTTTCGGGTATGTTTGTGTTGCAGGTGTAGGCTGCAGAAAATCAGATGGTAGGAGCATGAAATAAAAATCGTGTGGCAACTTGCAATTTGTGAGTGTACATTATTGTTGCAGTGAGCCTATAGGTGGAGGTACTTGGTACATAGCCCAAGTGTGGATCCCACTCGTGGGACCTCGTGGAATCCGGTAGAATGTGC
>SRPN01000214.1:0-40860 GCA_018360045.1 Claviceps capensis | reverse complement strand
CCTCCCGGGCTCATAACTGTTGCACAAAAGAATGGGCGCAGCCGTCTGGCCACTCTTTTGTGCTTTGTTTACCCCTATATACCCTGCGACAGATCTCCTACTCTGTAAAAGCCGAGACTTTGGATTGCGTCTCAGACTCCAAGGCACTCTACGTCATTGAGTGCCCCCGGCCTGCCGCCATTCAATCCTTGGACACTGAAAGTGCCATAAACAAATGAAGGAACCAATAGGCTATTATTGCTGTGTGTCAACCTCGGACCAATGAGAACCCCATCAAAGGTCGCCTAAACTGAGGATGCACCGAAAATCTAGAGATCAGCACCTCTCATCCGATGTTAGAGCTCTTGTACCAGCTGTGGAATGCTGTGGCATGGTTGTCCGAGGTTGTGCACACTTGCCACCTGATAGGATGAATACCGGACGATGGTGACGACTAGTGAGATTGAAAGATTGAACACTAGCTATAGCCCAGAGCGCATCAGCGCGAGTGAGCCTTCCTTGGTATGAACATTCTCTACACGTAGTTATTCTCAAGCTAAAGAAGGTGAAGAGAAGTGTTGAAGAAGGTCCGTCTGTTTCAGACTAGAAGGAATGACAAGAAACTATGCCACAGGGTGCTATTACTTTATTTGGATTACGGATAAAAATGCCCTGAGCCGAAACAAAAGTCCTAAAGCGAATACACGATACAGCTTCACGCGCTCAGTTGGAATCCATTGTGAGAGTTGCTGAATGCCAGCTTTCGTCTGGGCTTCGCCTCGAGTTCGTCCTATGCTATTGTTGCATGCAAATGACCATGTTTCAGGTAGAGGTGGCTCGTTCACATTACGTCTCGAGCCTCCAAACCATACACCCTAGTGTTGAATCGTGCTCAGGCCGACAATAATTTCATGATCGCATGTTTTGAAGGTGCTTCATTGTGAGGAAGTTCAAGTCGAGGAAGCGATCCACGCAATTCGCCAGACAGCCTTCTTCCGCACGGTCGAGTTTAGAATTCTTAATGGCTCCGGTGACGCATTTCTTCCAGCATGTGTGCGTCAGGCTATGTGTCTCTAGAACAGACGTCACAAACGAAGGTTAGAAAACTCTATCATTCTCTACAAAAGAAGCTGAATGATGATGACGATGGCGCACAAGCTCTGAACAATGGAAGCAGAGCAGAGATCAGATCGCGCAACGGGTCATCGAGGGCCTTCAAAACGTGGGGCGGGGAGACAAAATGGACGTACGGGATTGAATCTGCGATCGCTGTTGTTCATTGGCGAGAAATTGGCGCAACTCGGCCTTGTCTTTGTCGTTGAGCTTCTCTAGGTCGAGATTGTCGACCCCGTTTTGGGCGGCGTTCATGATGGGCGATTGATTTTGCGCCGTGGTGGGAGATCATGGGTGGTGCTTGGTGATGGTAGAAGATTTTCGGAGTGATGACTGCACGCACAAGGAGCCCAGTGGAGCGAGATCCACTTCTGTGCTTGCAGGTTGCAAGTTCAACAAGTGCGTCACACCGCGACAAAAGGTACATACTGGGAGACTTTTAACTACATACAAGTTCAGCAAGACATGTATATCATAAAAAGGCATGGTAGCCGTGTATAATGAAAGCAAAGCTATAAATATGACTTGAGTGTCTCTCAATCTGGAACCATGACAGCAATCAAAGTACATCCCCTGCATATCTCCCAGACTTGGCCAGAGGTCATATGTAATCAACCGCAAAGGCTTGTATCAAACATTGATGATACTGGTTTTCAATGATACTCATATTTTACAATGCCAGGACTGGTGGTATTTCATACATCATCAACTGAATGAGCAAGGTTAAGAAGGTTAAGAAAGGGACACAAGTCATGACTTCATCATCGCAGTAAAGACTGAGTGCAACTATAAGTAGGTACATACGACATGCTGCATAATGCTCCCAACATCAGCAAACTAAATTAAGAAAAAAGGCGCCCATGCCACCAAGGAATGCACCTTATCGCCTTTCGCCAACACATGCAATCAACGTGAATCGTTCGAACGCCATCGACAATGCAAATGCAACGCTGTTGGCCCCTCTCCTCCCAACCTGCCCAAACTTGTGCATACTCATTCTCATCGCCACCGCTTTCAGGCTGCGATAAGCTGTTTTGGCAAGAAGGTCCATATCGTGCCTATTAACCCCAAGATAGAGAAAACAACCAGCAAGAACCAAGACAGCACCCGCTCGCGTGTGGTAATTTCCTCGTGATACAGCTTCAAGTAGAAAGAGATTGGCAAAATGATGGAGATGAGAGTGATAAGCGCGGCCCCAAGAAAGGCACACACTGAGTCGAAGGCAGGAAAGAGGATAGAAATGCCAAGGAGGACCAGAACGACAACTACACGGATCAAAGCCCTCACTCCATGAACGAGAGCCGATGGCGAAGCGGCTGCATCAGCTCCATGTGCGTGTTCTCTGTGGACGCCGCACACGACGTCAGCCGTGGTGATGAGAGGCCGTGCATTGAGAGGAATCTTGGTCAGAGGGATGATGGTGATAAAGATGCACATGACGACGGTGAGAGATTCGGGGTAGTCGGACATGCGAAGAATGTTGGACGTGATAGCATCCTTGATGCCATCTCCGAACATGAGAACGCCAACTACGGCTAGACAGGTGTCGAGGGCGTACTAAATTTGGTCGCAGGTCAGTGAGTGCATTCTCAAAAACGTGAGAAGGTACGCCGCTTCTTCGGGACATGAATTCTGGGGAGGACTATACTGAGAATGAAAAGGTGGTGTTGACAGCTCGTTCCCACTTATGTGGGTGGCGCATATCTCGGTAGATCTGTTTTGTTGACGACAGTTTAGCATCACTGCCTTGCGAAAGATGTTACATCTAGTTCTTGAAATAGGGGGAAATTCGAAGGCTTACTGATGGAAAAATGGAGTGTGCCCCCCAAGGACTAGCCATCAGTCCGTACGCGAGGGGAACAGACAGCCAATTGGAAGGAAACAGATGCGTCCTGGCTGGCTCCCACAGAGACCCTGGCGCGTCTTTCTTGACGAGCCCGTCTATGATGACAATGCAAACAACTACACGACACGGTCAGCACATCAAAGAAGAAACGCAGCTATCTGACTAGGACAGTCAGACCCAACGGTACTCACTGCAGAATGTAGAAAAAATGCCCAGAATACTAGTATAGCTAAGCCAACGCAGAGGGATCATGTTGAGCACCAAGACCAATGCGGCGCAGACGCATTTCCAAGAAGTAGCAGTAGCAAAGCCTGCCAGCAAGGAACTGAGGGAATCTGAGAACAGAATCACCAGAGCCACACATGCCGCAATGAGCTCCAGCGTGAAGAGTGCCGAGACGATGATTCGGGCTCTTGTTCCAAACGCAACATATGCGAGATCCGAATACGTCACGATGCTGGGATCGTAGTCCATGCACTTTCCAAGGAGTTTTCCAGTATGAGCTGTCACGGCAGCGGTGAGAGTCAAGACAAACAGCCCAATGATCCAGCCGCTCATTTTGAATGCCAAGGGTAAGCTGAGCAGCCCAACGCCGATGATTGCGTTGATAGAGTTGAAGACAGACTGGGGCAGGGTGCTTTGGCCTTCGACTGTCAGGACCACTTTGTCTCCTTGCTTGACCTCCTTTACTAGGATGGGGTTGTCCTCTCCAAATGCCATGGCAGCGGCTTCCGGGTCTATTTGCTCGGCATGAACGCCCCATGGGCTGTCATGGTTCACGGAAGGCCGAGAGCGATATCTGACTGAGTTAATAGTACCGTACCGTATGCTATGGCTACCAATGACATCCACAGCGGCTAGGTGCGGAGGCCCGTCAAAAATGCTCGACCGAGTAGATGGCGACCCGCCGAGAAGGGCACCAGATGCTCCATCAGAAAATTCCGCAGCTATAGCTTCTGAGCCCTGATCTTGGAGGGATGATACTCGCAGTAGGTGCTGTCTCGAATGTCCCGTCGAATGCTCAGAGCTGCCATCCATATGACTCCGGCCATCGTCCATGTCCCAATCGCTCGAATCATCAACAGCTTCTCCCTCAGGGGCGAGAACGAAGCTCGGACGCCGTGGTATGACCTCGGCGAACGACGCCGCACGGCGCCAACTCCGAGCAAAGGACCTGAAGCTGTTTACCCCACCAATATCTGCCATGGCGGCCAAGCGGTTTGTCACGGAAGATCTATGTACCATGCATCCATTAGAAGGTGATCTCGGTGTCAGACGTATTATACGGGCTACTGTCCCACGCACCTCCTGCGCACTGGACCCAACATTGGTTGCTGGCTGTCATGATCGCCGTCGTCGCACGCGGCATCATCTTCGTCTATAACGGAAGATCTGAGGCTTCCGGACGGCGAGAATCTTCCAACGTGCTGATTCCGTGAGGTTGGATTCCGCGATGCTGAAGATATCCTATCCATTGCTTTCAGACAGACCGCAGCGGTGTCAGCCGGTCACCAATTCGTCAATGAGTGAACGGACAAATCAGACCAGCGCTTCAAACAGTGAAACTCCTCGGCGTGGCAGAGAGCTGGAATGTGGAATCGAATTGCGGCGTCTTCTTCTCAAAATTTCAGAAATAAAGGGAGGAAATGAAATTGGACCGTCACTCGTGACTCGTGAGTATGTCGGTACTTATACCGACGCCAGCGTATGGATGAAAATCTGTTAAGGAGGCAGGGCAGTCAGCAGCCAGACAGAGCAACAAAAAGACGGCCTAGAGCCGGCAAAAGTCGTTTGCAATCAACCTTGAACGCGTTCCGCGTCGTCTGCATTGTCTAATCGATCGTGGCCCGCACATGGCCCTTGTCAGTTAGCTTTAGGGCGAAGCCAAGCGGGGTCTTGACGATCTCAGCACCGAAAAACAAACAGGGGATGACGACAGACTGACTGGCCGGCATGGTGTGCTCAATGAGAGGGATTCTGAAGGTCTCCTCTACGATCGCCTCTTGTTTTCGTTGCTTCTCCAGTATGTACCATCGTGGAAGGCCGTGGTGGCTACGAAATTGAAGAGCGAGGCATTGACTGAATTGCAACGCGATCCTATGATGTCCCGGGGCCGGTGTGCCGAGTTTGCACAACAAATGGTAAATGCCTCGGCTCGTCAGATCCATGGAGGAGAACGGATCAGCGTAACTTAGGTACTTGTCCCGGACAGCGAGGGGGGCACAAAATACAATTGGGGGATTCCAACCGGGCAAAGTAAACAGAAACCAATTGTGGCAAGTTTACTTTGAAGATTGTTGTTCACTAAGTAAGTCTTCTTTTTGCACATTTCTCACTTCTCACTTTTAAAGAGGCTTCTATGGAATTTGTTTCTAAATACATCTGTGTGCAACCAATGACCTTCCAGATGCCTCCAAATTGCGCATATCGCAATGGTCATCTGGAAAGCCCAACAGCAGCGCACATTAATTGCATACATACTTACCTAGTCACGACACTAAACTCCGATGAAGTCCGTGTACCTAATGTAACTACCTCCTACGTTGACTCCTGAGTCCTTACAAGTTGCTCCGTACAAATCGACAAGGATGAGACTCTTAGGTACGTCACTCCACCCGAAAGGAACCAATCACTTGCCAGGTGCCCGATCAAAGGACCGAGGCACCCTTTTTGCGCCGCCGCAATTCCAACGACTCCGAAACGACCAACTCGCAACAAACATGACTTTGCACAGGAAGCCTTACGGTCCTTCATTGCTGCCGTCGTCGCCTTCCACATGTCCTGCCCTACACAATGGAAAAAATGCACACACTGAGGCGCCGACGGATGAATTGCGCGCCATCTTGTCCACCATCCTCCCCTTGCTAGATGCATTCAATCATCGCCATCGAAATCAACACCGCGCCTCCTTTTGGTGGTCTACTTTTGGCAACTTTCGCCGTTCATTAGCAAGGCTTGCTCGCGCTCTGCAACACCAGGTCCCAGACAATAAGCGCCATGGCATTGACCACGTCAGCGCTCGTGTGACCTGGTTGAATAGTCACTTCCTGCCCCGGGCCTTTGTGTAAGCGATGCACCCCCGCCTCTAGAGTTCGGACATGCTGTGTGGATAGAGAACTGAAACTTTTTGTTGCAGCGCGTTTAGTCAACTTGTGACGGACAACCAGCATGCACCACTTGGTCTCCTTCTACTCGCTGTTTTAAGTCAAGTACATGGGATATGCGCAAAATGGGAGCCCCCGGACAAACGTGTCGCCTTTGCAGAACAAGTGGCCAAGGAGGCCCAACGGGGAGAACAGTCCAGCCGCTTGGATATGTATCCTGCCGAAGCTATAGATAGGGGCACGGCCATCTCTAGAAACACGTTTCTGGGCGGTGTTCAAAAATACGCGGTTACAGCGGATACAGCCGTGCCAGAAAAAGCACTACGAACAGCAAGTGAGCAGGTGGCTCAACCCAGTACTAAGGAACCAGGTGTTGAAGAGAGTAAGGTCGAGAAAAGAGAGAAGAATCAGGGGAAGAAAAAGAAGAAGAAGAAGAAGAACAAAGAGGGGGACACACTGTCAAGTCTATTCGGCTCTTTGGCCTAGCAACTTGACACAGCTCACGTATGGATGCAAGCAGCCTTGTACGAAACGGGTCATCCCGGAAGAACACTGTGAACGGCCATGAAGTTTCAAATTGAGTGCAAACCTTTCGGTCCATTACCACGCAATAAAAGCACAAAGTGACAAAAAGTCAATACGATATGAAAAGACTGCCAGTTAGCTCAAATTCGCACGTCACAAAACCCGTAATAGCATTTCCAATCCTTGACATTCATTGCCTGTACGCCGACCTCGGTGTTGCCCTGTGTCTGAGCTTGTGGATAAAGATACCTGTTTGCTACCCACAAGCCATCGCCTCTACTCAGTCCAGTCATTTTTCCCTCGTGTATTTTGACCTAACTTTCCCTGGGGTTTGTTCTTTGATTGTTTGTCTCATCCTTCCTTTCACTCTCTTCCTCGCGGAAAGGAGACAACTTCTAGTAGGGTCGGTACGACCAAATACGTGCTTTCATGTCACCGGAGCCCGTCGCGAAGTAACCCCCTTGAGGACTAGGCGCGACTGAAATGACAGAGTTTTTGTGACCCTGCAGCATGAGCTGAGTCGAGCCTGTGCGTGGGTCCCAGAATTGGACACCTCGGTCCTTGGATCCAGACAAGACCCAGTTGGCATCGGGTGTGAGGGCTACGGACAACACAAAGTCGCGGTGACCGTCAAACGTCTTGACACATTTGCCCCCTTTCGGCGCTGCGCTTTGTCCCCCTCGGGAAGAAATGAGTTCCCACATCTTGATCGTTCGGTCCAGACTGCCGCTGACCAGGTCCTTGCCGTTGGGCGAGAATGCCACGGAGTAGACAGAGTCCTTATGCCCGTCAGGCCCTTCAAGTCGCTCGACCAAGAATCCAGAGTGAATGTCCCAGACGCGCACACTTTTGTCCAAGGAGCCAGCAGCAACATATTGCGTGTCTGGCGAGATGGCCACAGTGGTGACGCCATCTTCTATAGTAAGAGTTAACGTGTTGGAGCCTGTCTCAATATCCCATAATCGGACAGTTCGATCTCCGCTGCCAGAAGCAATAGTTCGTCCGTCGCGTGCGAAATCGAGAGAGTAGATATCTTGCTCATGACCAGAGAAGTGATTGCGGATCGACCTCGATGCGATGTCCCATACCTGAGAAGCGGCAAAACGTCACTCATTAGCTCACAGGCTCGTTTTGTGACCCAATTCAAGACATTTCTTCCGGCCTGCGGATGGCACTTACTCGAATCAACTTATCCTCAGCACCAGTTGCAAGGTAACGCCCATCGGGGCTGAAGCACACGCTTCGAATATACAGATCTGCCGTCATGTCTTGAGCGTTGTGATCCTCAAGAACGCAGACCTTTTCTCCAGATTGTACATCGTAAATTTGCGCCGATCTGTTGCAGCCGGTAGCGACATATTTTCCGTCGTGGCTGAAACGTACGCAACAAACGACGCTCTCATGGGCGAGGGAGTGAACCAGGTCCACGTCCAAAACCCGCTGCACAGAAGGATTGAAGATGGCGTACCAGTCACTGCCAGTTTTCTTATGATGTGGCGCCACCGAGTCAAGGTCCAACTCGGCCAAAGCGTTACCAACAGGCGGCACACGAGGTCCTCCCATGCGGCCATGATCTGGTGTAGGATGACTGACTTGAGGCGACTGGGCATTTCCGGAATACGGCACGGGAGTATTGATCTGAGGAGTGGCAGGGCCACCGACGTTCGGCGGGCGACCGACGCCGCGCCGTCCTGGACCTGGAGAGGCAGTACTTTGAGGCGGCTGAGGACCCATGCCGTTCGAGACGGGACCCTGCGGGTAGCCTCCTTGATAGGGAGGCTGTTGCGAATTGGGATGCGGTGGGGGAACCGGAAGTCCTGGTGGTCCCTGAGCCATCTGATGCTGAGGCCCCATTTGCTGCTCTTGAGGAGGAGGATGCTGCTGAGGAGGGGCAAGGCCAGCTTGATTGCTACCAGTCATTATGCCACTAAACAACCCGTTTCCTGGCGCAATTGAGGGGGGCTGTTGCGAGGGTCCTGCATGCTGAGGAGGACCTGGCATGCCAGGCTGGGGCCCTCCTTTACGGGAGTTCTCGAGCTGATGTCGCAGCATGCTGATTTCTTCTTCGTATCTGAGCAAAAGAGCTTGTTGTTAGCACCGATGGCGGTCGGCAGTCATCTCGGTGCAGCCAGCGACAACAAGACCTACTTCTGTTTGAGAGTCATGTGCGTTTGTTCCATCGCATACACTTTTTCTCGTACCAGTTGCATCTCGCTGACCTGAGCAGAGACTGAGATTTGACGCATTATGATTAGTACATCATAACCTTGCCATTGACCGGACGAGCCGGCAGCTATCAGGTCAAGAACTTACTTTGGTGTTCAAAGCCTTCGGTCTGTCGCAACTGAGTCTCGAATTCGGCTCGAATTTGATCCAAGAGCTCGTTCAGACGACCCGAGTTACCCAGCGGCACGGCCCCCATGCCGCGATGAGAATACATGGACATGGCAAAATCGAGAAATTCACGCAATCGCGCAATCGCAAAATATAATAAAACGTTGACAGCGCCCGATCGTGGGTATCCTGAAGATGAGGAAAGAAAGTTCAAGCGAGTCGCTAATATCTCCAAGCTTCCTTCTTGAGTTGCGAAAAGACGGGGTAACGAAACTGGCGCGCGCCCTCAACCAACGCCAAGCACTGACGGGAGGAGCTCACGCAAACGACGACACGGTGTAGCGCAAGGACAAAGCCGCTCGAGGGGGAGGTGAACGTGTCGGGCGGTGAGCACGCGGGCCTCAAATGTCGCGCAGATGATGAAATGGCGGATGCGAAGGTGCAAGTGAAGCTAATTGATGGTGGTGCGGACGGCGGAAGAGGGGAAGGAAAAGATGAAGAAGGAAGGTGATGGAGGAAGCAAAGCGACACTGGGGATGATGGGACAAGTGGACCCGTGGAAGCGACTTCAAAGTACGGCGGGGCGCTGGGACCCAAGAGAAGCCGGGTGGGTGCAGGGGGCATGCAGCAGGGGCTGGTTGTAACTTGTACCACACACCCTTGGGTATGTAGTATGTGTACATCCTTTATTTACTGATCAACGTTAGCGCCCGGTGTGTGCCTCTGTGGTGTGTGTGGGGAGGAGGGGGGGCGTGCCCGCAGATGACACCAGCTGCCACCAGCTGCATTAAGCAGCAAGCTGCCGCCGGTAGGCGCCATACCTACATGTGCAGGCAGGGGCGGGGCGGCATCACTTCAGCTGTCGAACGAAGTCGGCCGGACGTGTGGCGCCGGGTTGACGGGAGTCGATTGGGGCGGCCGAAGTGATCGTGGATTCGTGGCATCGTGCAGCCCAAGTAGGTACATACCTACCAAGTACGTGCATAGGTAGCGTATCTAGGTTCTCGTCGCTGTGTTGCACTAGCAACCATATATGATAATGTACCTACTACATATGCATACATAACGATGTACCGCGTACAAGGCGACACAACCACACACTGCCACACAATACTACAACGCCGTAAGGAGTACAGAGTATGTGGTCGTGCTTCTCTTGTCTCTTGAGTATCCTTCCGCAGAATAAGCTAACCAAACGTGCATGTGTAGCATAGCCCAGGCACCTGCATCTCTGCCTGAGCCGCCGTAAAGTTGTAGCACTACCTAAATTTAGCACGCGATTCAGTATTTGAGAGGAGGCTCATCATAGAGAGATTAATGATGGAGTAAATAAGTATAAACATGCAGGTTCCAAACGCCAAATCGAGCAGCCAACGTGAGTCTTCTGTAACCATTGTAATTCCACTGGCCATGTCTTCGCACCCTCGTGTGAGCTGACTCGTGATAAGCTCTGTCGAAACGCTAGGCTAGAATTCTTCTCGTGAGAGCAGTCGCGGAAAAAAGTCCAACGCTGTGAACGAATTGTCAAGAAGATCGAAAGCCATGACGGACGTGAGCCGTATGGTGAGAATGTCAACGAACCATTTGGTTTGTCGTCATCTATAGTTGCATGTGAACGCCATGTTGGCATTATCTTCTGTAAAATAGAAAAGTGAACCCGCACAAATGAACGTCAGTCTTGACTTCATTACCAATCTCACTTATATGCATCTACAAGCTTTATGATCTCATCCAATATTGCATCTCGGTTGTTTATCTCAATCGTGGTTTGACGTTGCATACGTATCAACACTCCGGACTCCGGAGTAAGCGCATCGCTAGAACTCGAAGTGTCCTTATGCGTGAACATCATTACAGTATATCGACTATCTGTTCTATGTATTCAAAAGAAGCCGTCAATCGAGGGGATAGTGCTGAACAAACGACGGAGAGGAAAGCAACAAGAAAGAGTCTGTGAGACATTTGTGTTGTCGATGTGAATATACCAACATGACCAACGTGAGTCTTTCACCGTTCTTGCAAAAACACCCAGGCAAAGACAACAAAGTAAACGAAGAACGGCAAAACCAACAACATAATAAAACCAAAAGGCTGAATCAACTTGGGTCCTTTTGCTAAACAGAGAGCGAGACAATCGAATGTAAGGGAAGAGCTTATTTGCGAGTCATCATGAAAAGCTCACGAATTTAGGATCTCTTGGTCGTCCATCTGGGCCAATGCCATTTGCCTTGAAACGATTGTCCATGTAGACCTTCCTAGCTTGGTCGAAAGTCATACGTTTCTTCTTCATGATTTTGAGGATCTCTCGCTTGCCAGCATCATCTAGTCCAGCGCGACTGTCACCTTCCAGATTTCCGGCCAAATCAAAGGTACTACTGGAAAGCCCAGCCTCAATGTCGCCGGAAAAGCTGCTCGGTAATCGGGCATAAATGAAATCTGCGCCGGGTAGACGAATTTCGGGGACGTAGGGACGCCAGTAAGATCGGGCGAAGAAGAGCGCTGTGGCGACCGCAATAAATAGTACAGAGACACTATAAAGGAGATATGACATAGTGCCAACGAATTTGGTCGCAGCTTTACGAGCCCCGAGAAGGACCGGAACGGATAGAGATTCGATTGTGGGCGCAGGCGGTTGCGCGCGATGCGGGGACGACTCGACGAGGCAAGGCTGAATGATCGGGTTGTTGCAGCACGATAGATCACGCTGCTAAAGCCTTTCTGTACCGATATGCCGACTGCTGTCGAGGATCTGATGCTTATTTCATGGCAGGCGCATCACGGCGCCTCAATGTACTTGTAGTCGAACGTTGTCGAGAGGTTGCAGGACTTCAGCTGAAGAAGTTCTGGTAGGTAGAATGTAAGTAGGTATGTATGACCATTGACAGGTATGTACCTAGTTAGAACTCAGAAGAGAGGCTGGTAGCCTGGTACCTATGTACCTATGTACGTAATCGGCGGAGTTAATCCGGGTTATACCGCCACACTAGCACAGCCACAGCACTATCTAATCAACGAGGAGGCACTAAGCCACAACGCGGCACTTAAGCGAGTCCACACTTTGTACGAATTACGCCAGCAATTTCGTGCCGTGCCAGAGAAATCGAAGTTGTGAGATTTCAGTTCCGTCGCCGTCGCCAATCAACCGAAACATCACAATGGCCACTCCTGCGCTCTCTAACATGTCCTCAGACCTCGTCTGGGAGATTGTCCGTAAGTGAAAAAATGTACAGATACTAAAAGGTGATGCTGAAGATATGTAACTAACCCATACGTAGGAAACAACCACTGCTTTCTCTCCAAGAGCAACAGCAATGGCGGCGTCCAGTTCTCTCGCGACCCTTTGAACCTGACCAACAAGAACAGCCGAAAGGTATGGACGAATCGTATCTTGACTCATCTGTGGCGATCGATCGGTCAACCTGCTCTTGAGAACTCCGAATGCTAACATATGATGGGGAAACAGCACGCCGGCTTCGTCAACGCCAAGGTACGATACATCCGAAACGAATCACGAAAAAAGGTTTCAGAACAGACGAGAGTGGGATGCTAATGTCGAAAAATTAGGCTGTTGGTATCATCCCTAACCAGAAGGGCGGCGTTACCGTTATCAGCAAGAAGACCACGGATGCCACTAAGCCCGTCAAGGCTTTCATCAAGACCACCCACGGTGGCAACAAGACGAGCCGAAAGTAAGTTGAACATTGTCTTAAAGGCACTAAGCGAAAAAGTCCTTGGGGGGCTCAGCGCCATGTGCCTCCGACAACACAAGCTAATCAGATGTCGCCAAAAAGGACCTACAAGGCCGTTGCCAACTTGACTGCCAAGTCTAGCTACCGTCCCGACCTTCGATCCGCTGCTGTCGAGCGGGTCTCTGCCATCCGTCGATCCCAGCGACCTGTCAAGGCTTACCCCGAGCCCAAGCTCCGAGGAAACAAGGCCAAGAAGGCAGAGGAGTCGTCTTGATTGTGGGAAGGATATAGGCGTTGAGTTGGAAGCAAAAAAATGGAACTGCCAGAGGTATGAGCCAGCAAGGCTGTAAAGCGGGAACAAACTACAATGTGATTGAGAGATCGATCTACAACCGAAGTAACACTCTTGTCACCCGAGACTTGATTGACAAGCCGCGAAAAACAACCTGAAAATGCTGGTATCCGGTGGACCCTAGGGCTGGACCAAAAAATTACAAAAGCCAATTCAAGGCCATTCCCATTGCTCATCGTGCAGTAGTGTGAGACGAAGCTTCTATGCTACATGATCTTGAAGTCGCGAAAAAATTAGTAGATAACCAGATGCAAAGCCATGATTTGCTTCCTGAAATTGATCGTTGATTTTCCTAACAAATCTGGCGCACCTTGAAGGAAGTCAAACGCGTATGCATGCATGCAATGCAGGAGAAGTCTCAGATTCATGGAGGCATACTATTGCTTTGCCACGAATCACAAGTACTTATGGAGGTATTCGATGGGACGAACCTGGTGAGAACTAGTAATCATGACTTTTGATTTCGTCGATGTTTTCACCCACTGCAAATACAACCCATAGAGGCCGAGGCACGGTGTGCGATCATGTGCATGGCATATGCTTGTCTCTCGCAATTCTGCATCCAAGCAACGACAATAATGCGGCTTTTCTTGCGCATCGGTCCGATACTTAATGCGTCTGATGAACTGTTACACATCATAAAGGTTCGTTGTCATTCAAATCGCCGTCGTATACGATCGGTCTCTGACGGGGGCTGCCGGGCCGGCAACCAGTGACCTCAGTGTGCCCTATCATAGGTACGCTGTCACACTATATCAAATGATCATGCCCTACGGCTGACAATGGCTAAAGAAGCTCGCATACATATGCATGTAGGTAGGTTAGATAGCCATTGTGCTTCTCGGGTCAAATCGGTCCCATTGCGGAGGAGCTATCAGATGGCCACGTATGAAACAGTGAGGAGCTGTTAACGCATCAGAGTGAGTACCCCGCGTCATCCTGGCTCAGGGTCCGTCGGAAAAGCGGTCCCCTGCTTTAAAGCAGCAGATTGATTGCCCCTCGGTAACCTGCTTAGCTCGTGTCTGAGGCAGGTGCCAGATACATAGGGCAGATTTAAAAAGCCATTTCGCTATTCCGCCATTTGGCCACTTCCTCTACCCCGTAACCTTTGCATCATCATCAAAAACCCCGACCTTTGCAAATCGAGTCAGCCACACATTTGATCTGTTCTTTAATTCACCATCTAAGCTATTACGTATCTCCGAGATCAAAGGGCCCTTCACTTACTACCCGTTCAATTTCCCTTGTAGCCATCATGGTCAAAGCTGGTACGCCCAAATAAACGTTTCTGCCCCGCATCACAGCCGCACGTTGCTAACGGCTTGCTACGGAAAGTTGTTGCCGGCGCCTCTGGTGGCATTGGACAGGTGAGTGAATCTGAATCTGGATCCGGCCGGCCTCTATTCTCGAAATGCGTATGCTGACTTGTGTGATTACCAGCCGTTGTCCCTACTCTTGAAGACCAGCCCTCTCGTTGATGAGCTGGCCCTTTACGACGTCGTGAACACCCCTGGCGTCGCTGCCGACCTTTCTCACATCTCTTCCATCGCAGTACGTCTCGAGTAATCACTGGCGCCCATTATCTGAGAAAGTACAACAGACTTAGTACTGTCGTTACTAATCATAAGTCTAAATCGTACAGAAAGTCACTGGCTATCTTCCAGCCAACGATGGCGCCAAGGCTGCCTTCAAGGACGCAGACGTAGTCGTTATTCCCGCCGGAATTCCTCGTAAGTAGCGAGAGGCATAATCTTTAGTCCAGGTGCTTGGGCTAGCTACTATGTAGCTCATTCCGGGCTGGCTTTAGTATTGACTACTAATTATGTGAACTATAGGCAAGCCGGGCATGACGCGTGACGATCTTTTCAATATCAATGCTGGTATCGTAAAGGGGTTGATCGAGACAATCGCCGAGGTTGCGCCCAAGGCTTTCATCTTGGTCATCTCCAACCCTGTCAACTCTACAGTCCCTATCTCGGCCGAGGTTCTCAAGGCCAAGGGTGTCTTCAATGCCCAGCGCCTCTTTGGTGTCACCACACTCGACATTGTTCGAGCCGAGACTTTTGTTGCCGAGATAGTTGGCGAGAAGGAGCCACAGAAGCTCACTATTCCCGTCGTCGGTGGCCACTCGGGAGAGACTATTGTGCCTCTTCTCAGCCAAGCTAGTCCCACAGTCAACATTCCCGCAGACAAATACGATGCTCTGATCAAACGCATCCAGTTCGGTGGTGACGAGGTCGTCGAGGCCAAGAATGGAGGCGGGTCCGCAACTTTGTCCATGGCTTATGCCGGGTACCGGTATGTTGTTCTAGACACAGCGCACTGTGGGGATATATGATGTTCAATTCATTCTGATTGACATTTAGATTTACCGAGAAGCTCTTGAGAGCTGTCAAGGGTGAGAAGGGCCTCATCGAACCAAGCTACGTCTATCTTCCAGGCGTGCCAGGGGGCGATTCTATCGCCAAGGAAACCGGTTGTGACTTCTTCTCGGTTCCCGTCGAACTTGGGGTATGTTGAAAGCAAATCGTGGGCTATCCCTATTAATTTCGCATATCGGCTGACTATGCATTAGCCGAACGGCGCTGAGAAAGCAACCAATCCTTTGGGGCAATTGACCGATAAGGAGAAGGGCCTGTTAAGCAAGGCAGTTGAGGGCCTCAACGGGAACATCACCAAGGGCATCAACTTTGCCCACAATCCCCCTCAAAAGTGAAGCACCCCACACCCTGAAGGAGCTTAATTTGATGTGAGATTGTTTCGTATAAGACGACGGCTTGGCTGTGATGAAGCTTGATGTATGAAACATGGCAATTGTTGCTGATGGACTCTTTCCATAGGCTGTAAAGGGTATAGGGCCACAGCGCCAGACTACCAAGAAGACGTTGAAGGAGTGTTGCCAGTACGCCATTATTGATTAGTTGGGGTTGAACGAAGACCGAGGCTCTTGCGAAGGTGGTGTAACTGATGCTCATAATGATTGCGGGGAGGGGCCAAGGAATCTGCCAGGCTGACAAAAGTCATGTTTGCGACGTCGATGTAAAATCATTGATACACGTTGATGCGGTAATGACAGTGTGATAGTCATGACTTAGAATTAAGAGTCTTAATCTGGAACACGGCACCAGGAAGTTCGTTTATTTCCGCCTGAACTGTAGCATTTATGCCTAGCGCTGCCAAAGCGCCTCGCACGATACCACAAGGAAACCAGAGAAACTAAACATGATCAGTTCAGCTCGCCATGGTCATTTAGATTTCAAGCAACTCACTGGTTGCGCTCGCACGAGAGCTTGGCCACCTGCATCTGTGCTCATCCGGTTAAATGGCCGAAACGCATTGTCTGTAAGGACGTAAACTCCCTGGACAGTCATTTATTAAAGGCCAATCGACATAAATTAAAGATAAGGACAAGCATACTCGATGATTTGTCTTGAGATTGTCGATGTTTTTCCCAAAAACAAGGGACCAGAGTTCTTTGCACAGAAATTTGATAACATCCAAGGTCTCAATAAACCGAGGCCGAGAGATGGAGAACCTAAACAAACAACAAGTTAATTGTCTGCTACCATTCGTGTGACATACTGCGAGACAGGACCAGCAACTTGCCTTTCAACTAACCCCTGCCCAACACGATATCCGAGCGCATCAAGTCGTAAATGTACCGCATCGAGCTCTTCTTCTTCGTCTAGCTTGCGCACTTCGGAGTTGGAGCTGTGATGAACCGATCCAAGGCTGACTGTGCGATGTGCCGCTGGCAAAGCATCTGTAGTTGGTTGAGTTTTGCCCTCTGCCAGACCATGAGACGAGTCTCGCTCATTCGTGACGCGGTAAGCAAGAGGTACGAGCTCGATGAGTAAAAAGTCGAGACACGATGACGATAGGAAGGTTGCTGATGGATCCGAAGCGTTGTACGGGGGCATAACGGGGTCGAGTGACATGGCGAGTAAGCTTGCTTCGAGATATGATAAATTCAAACGAGTGACTTATTGGGGAAATGCCTTGCGTAGGAATTGGGAGGCGCGATGTTCTCTGATGGAGTACATACCTACCTCATTTAGGGGACAGCGACAGCATCCTAGCCTCTAGGTGCATATGTATTATGTATATATCCACCCGGCACGTGCAGATAAGATGACTCGCTTGGCGCGAGGGAAAAGTCTAAGGAACGGCCTCGATGGCGCAAAGTACCTGACTAGGTACATGTTTGGAAAATCCTCTCATGAATGATGAGACTCGTAGCTACTACATATATCACGATTCACATGTGCTCGGAGAAAAAAGAGTTTTGCATACTGTAGCAAGTTAGCAACTGAACCTAAGCCTCTGCGGTAGGACGCAGATCAATGTCACCACATTTGTCTTCTCTCATGCTGACTCTTGAGCGCGGGGCATAAAAACCACGTCGTCGTCAAGCCAGGAGCCAAAGGCAGAATGTAATACTCGTACATAGATACGGAGTGTGTACATACATAGGTAGCTACGTATGTACTGTATAGCGGTAAATCTTAGTCGTGAGCTACCTAGGTACGTACATAGATATGTACCCAGAGCCAAAAAAAAAGTCTATCAATTGAACCCACAATAGTCTCATATCCAGAATATGTACTCCGTACCGCGTGGAGGATAAATACCGTGACCTCCTTCTCTCACTGATCATTGCGAACATTTCCCTCTTTGTCGAGCAACCGTCGCCTTCTCCATCTTCCACCGTCCAACAACCCACCATCAGCTGGACTCCGTCGCCTGTTTTAGGTAGACAATATTGCATCTCACCAGCCATTTGTCGTTGTCTGAAAGACTTTGGAAAGAAATTCTCAATAAGTGGGTCTGACAGTGAGTTCGCTCCAAATCGTCAACGCAAACTGCGCTCACATTTCAATTCAAGCCGCAACTTCCTGAGGATCAGTTTGGCCGTCCTTTGAAACGTCGAGTGCTCTCAGAAACACAGGTTCCTTCCACAGCTGGCTGAAATGACTGGCATCAGAGTACTCCTCATCGGTAACGGCGGCCGGGAACACGCCCTGGCATGGAAGCTCGGCCAGTCAGCTCGTGTCGAGGCCATCTTTGTTGTGCCGGGCAATGGCGGCACAGCGAAATGTCCAAAGGTTACGAACGTGGACTCAGTTTCTCCGGAAGACTTCCCGGGGCTTGTGAAATTTTCACAAGAAAATGAAGTCAACCTCGTGGTGCCTGGACCCGAAGTTCCTCTGGTTGATGGCGTCGAGGGATTCTTCAAGAGTGTCGGCATCCCTTGCTTTGGGCCGTCGAAGGAAGCTGCTCGTCTGGAGGGCAGCAAGACATACTCAAAGGACTTCATGAAGAAGTACGACATCCCCACGGCAGCGTATGAGAATTTTTCGGACTACGACAAGGCGGCCGCCTATATCGACAGCGTCTCACATGAAGTTGTCATCAAAGCGACTGGGCTGGCAGCCGGCAAGGGTGTAATTCTTCCTCAGTCCAAGCAGGAAGCCAAGGAGGCACTCAGGCAGATGATGGTTGAGAAGGCATTCGGATCCGCCGGCGATGAGGTCGTCATCGAGGAGCTCCTGGTAGGCGATGAACTGAGCGTTCTCACCTTCTGTGACGGCTACTCCATTCGATCCCTGCCCCTGGCTCAAGACCACAAGCGTATTTTTGACGGCGACCAAGGTCCCAACACTGGGGGAATGGGCTGCTATGCCCCAACAAACATTGCCACGAAGCAACTGACGGAGGCAATAGACAGGGACATTCTGGAACCTACCATCGTCGGTATGCGCAGGGAGAAGCAACCTTTCCGTGGCGTCTTGTTCACAGGACTCATGATCACGAGTGCTGGACCCAAGGTTTTGGAATATAACGTGCGATTCGGGGACCCTGAAACGCAGACCGTCCTGCCACTACTGTCGGCTGATACAGACTTGGCAGAGATCATGCTGGCATGCGCCGGAGGATACTTGGACAACTGCGATCTGAAGATTGAGCCTAAGTTCAGCGCAACCGTCGTTGTAGCTGCCGGGGGCTATCCAGGACCATATGCCAAGGGCACCCCGATGACCGTGCTGCCACCCCCCACAGGGAGCACAATCTTCCACGCTGGAACCAAGCTGGTTGGAGATCAACTCCAATCTTGTGGTGGACGTGTCATCGCCATCAACTCGGTAGGAGAGTCCCTGCGGAGCGCCGTCGACGCTTCCTACGCCGCCCTTTCCACCGGAGTCATCAAGTTCGACAGCATGTTCTTCCGCAAGGATATTGCGCATCGGGCATTCCGGGCTCCCAAAAAGGAGGCCATGACCTATGCCCAGGCCGGTGTAGACATCCAGGCAGGCAATGATTTTGTGGAGAGAATCAAGAAGGCTGTCGCCAGCACGAAGAGACCAGGCGCAGATGCAGAGATCGGAGGATTCGGAGGCGAGCTCGACTTGTCACAATGCGGATACACTGGTGGCCCCATTCTTGTCGGAGCAATCGACGGTGTTGGCACGAAGCTCATGATCGCGCAGTCCATGAAGAAGCACGATACGGTTGGCATTGATCTTGTTGCGATGAACGTCAATGACCTCATTGTACAAGGCGCCACGCCCTTGATGTTCTTGGACTACTACGGTTGTAGCAAGCTCGACCAGGCCTCTGCCGCCGCCTTTGTTGAAGGCGTCGCCGAGGGTTGTCGCCAGTCCGGATGTGCCTTGGTTGGCGGAGAGACTGCTGAGATGCCAGGCATGTATCAGGACGATGACTACGATGCTGCCGGTTGCGCCGTCGGTGCCGTCACTCCCCAAAACAGACTGCCGCAGACCGGCGCCATGGCCGCAGGTGACATCCTTCTCGGTCTCGGGTCCGTCGGCGTCCACTCCAACGGCTTCTCCCTTGTGCGGAGAATCGTGCAAAGTGCTGGCCTCACTTACGGTTCACCAGCACCCTGGGACAAATCCCAAACGGTCGGCGAATCCCTCCTGACCCCCACCCGTATCTACGTCAAGAGCCTCCTCCCCGTCATCAGCCAGATCAAAGGCCTAGCCCACATCACCGGTGGCGGTCTCCTCGAGAATGTCCCCCGCATGCTGCCCGACACTCTGGCCGCGGACATCTCGTACGGCTCATGGGACATGCCCACCGTGTTCGAGTGGCTCAAGCAGGCAGGAAACGTCGACCCCTCCGAGATGTGCCGCACCTTCAACTCTGGCATTGGCATGGTGATTGCCGTCGATGCCTTCAAAGCCGATGCTGTAGAGAAGCAGCTCGCCGCGACAGAAAAGGTCTACAGGATTGGACGGCTCGTCCGTCGGGAATTGGGACAGCCGGGCTGCACGGTTGCTAATCTGAGCTCATGGACGTCATGAATTGATGGCTGAAGAAGTCCTGAGTAAGGTTGATTCATCAACTAAACTAGCCAAGGGTATCAACTAATCGTGACTTCAAGGACTACGATCAGCCATTCCTCCGCAAGACCCTGAATACGCCCGTATTCCGCAACCTCCGTGATCAACCCCGCAACCTATGAACCAGAAATGCCGTAGTACCCAACCCGCCTTCGAGTTTCTGTCAGTCACACAGGCTTTAGCGTCGCAGCCGACCCTTAAAAGCGATCCCGATGTGCCTCAATCGTCCCGTCCCATGAGCCATGACGACACGACGGTGTTCCCTCTGCCGCAGAGCCCTTCGCTGCCAAACCCGCTGCAGCCCGTTCTCCCGACGCAGAGCCAGCCGACTTCGAGTTTTGTGAGTCAAAGACGCAGCCGATGCGCCGCCGCAGCCGATCTTCGAAGCCAAGCCAACATCACCGACTCACGGTTTGCGATTGACAAGGCATAGATATTGCGTGTCTCGAAGAAACAGAAAAATACCACACGAGGCCGCGGACGGCTCACGAGGCAGAGGTAGGGCGTCACGGCCGTCATCTGTGAAGGCTACGAGGGTCAGTTGACAGTGGCTCATCATCGCAGGATCTACCCACGCACAGCGAGGCCGGCGAAAGTGAGTAATCCATCTCGACTACGCAAATGATCGAGTAAGCACCTGGGCTATTTGCCAGATCGCGAAGCTGTCGTGGTTCGAAGCGATGATCGAAGACACCGGTGGTCTATCATTTGAGCGAATTGAGTTGGATCGAGCCTTGAAGCCCAAGGCGAATGTGTACTGATTCAGATTGTAATTTTAGCCTGTGAACTGTGGAGCATTTTGGGAAAAACAATTCGCCGACCAATGCTCGAAAAGTCGCATTACTCGCGGAAAAAAAGAACGGCGGTACAAACGGAGGAGGGTTGGCAAGAGAGTTTAAGAGCTTCCGTAAACCGGAACAAATAGAATCTCATTTCTTCAGCGTATCTTAACATAGATAGGTGCACGTAATGGAATATATGCATCATCCGCGACGTTTAGAAAAATGAGCGCAATTGTTGCGACAACCCCCATGATGATCCGTCAAGTATGCGCCTAGAAACCCCAAAACGGCCCCTTGTATCAACAGACGAACGGAGTGCCAACTTGCTACACAATGTGTGGTATGTACGCTATTTGTATTTACGGGGTGCCCATTGACTCGGAAACGGCCGTGTCGAGCACCAACATGATGAACTCCTTTCTGAGAGCTGCATGGCGCTAAATGCTTTATACAGTAGACAGCAACCTGCTTAAAGGAGGACCAAAAGGGACCGCTCTGACAACGAGATGAGTTGTGGTGCTGAATCATGCAAAAGAACAAGGGGGAATCTTCCTTTCCGTTCGCCTCAACGCCTGGATCTCTCATATGCCAAAAACTTCATACGTAAATAAACATCATCATCCTTGTGTAGGTAAAATGAGGTGGCTCGACCTCATGCCTGAGCCAACCGCATCCTGTGAGGGATGGCTCGAAGTCGACTTTATGCCTGAAAACCTTTTTGGCTGTCCAGGACTTGTCTCAGCGCGATTGATATCCGCTTGAGATTCACTCAGGTGTTCCATGCCCTTTGAGTGATTAAAAGCCATCTGCTGTCGTATTCTGTCTCTTGCGAGGCCTTTGAGTCGGCTCATCATCGTCATCATCATCTGACGATAGTGTCAAATCAATCACTGCCGACGCAGGACGCTTCGCGCTGTAAGTCCCGACACGGGATGCACTTGCCGTGCTGTCACGTCCAGTGGATGCTGGGGTTCCAATAATGGGCGCATGGGTTTTTGGTGTTTCCAATCGTTGAGGAATCACGTTGATCTCTGAAATTTCAAGTTCATCATCATCTTCGAAAGTAGTCCCTTTTGCAGATTGCTCGGTGAGTGTCTTCGTTGACCACCGGCCATTAGGTTCAATAACTGCGGTCTCGAGGTCTTTTGAGGTATTGGTGATAATATCTCGCACGTATCTAAGTACGTATGTATCAACATGATGATTCTATACTTCGCAGTCAAAATTGGGGAAGACTCACTCATCAACTGCCAACTGCTCAAAAGGTGCCGATTTGTTGCAGATCGGACACAGCCACTGCGGACCTTGTTCCTGAAGCTGTAAATAAGAGGTAGCATCAAAGCACTGGATGTGCGTGCAGCTTAGACTTCGACAAGGCACGTCTAGCCGCATATATGTAATGGGGCATTTGAGCGACAAAACCTGCGAAGTTGCCACGACATCCGGGTCTTGTGCCTTCTCATTCACTGTTCATACGCATTAATATTGTCCACGACGAGAATCGTGACTGTCGCCACTTACGTTCTGCCACGACTGAGGCTTTCGGTATCCTCCGTCTATTTGATATGTCGGTGACCAGTTCTGAAACCGTCGTTACTTTACAGAGGTTGACGACAAAATAAAATTTCTATTGAACCACTCCAGCTTCAGCGAAATCGCCCCCAGAAGTCAATTTGTGCGAAATTTGCGGTGACGTTATGGACGTACCTTGTGTGTGAGAGCGTAAGTAAACTCGATAGTGTTCACATAAAGCGGTCTCAAGCGAAGGAGGTGGGTTATATCAACTGGTCGAGTAGAACCGGGTTTGTTCTTCAAGCCACGCAAGTTGGCCTTCACTTCATCAGAGTTCACCTTCAGCTCAGACTGATGAGGAAAGGTCACATGCTGTGATTCGGATGCATCGCTAGCACAGAATATCATGACTCTGTACGACTTGTTGCCGATACATTTTGCTAGTTCTGGAAAATCACACATTCTCATGGAGATATTAATAGTATTCCTATGCTGAGACATCACTTCATCGTGAGAGGAATCGTTAGATTTGGCTTGCCAAGGAAGCTTCGAAGACGCGAGATACTAACCTTCACAAGTCCGCGTTTTTCCAATCGGGGATTCTACGTGATAGAATGGACTCGAACGAAATGTGGGAAGGCCCGGCGATCGGCTGTTTGTAGCACTGCTGCCTTGCGAATCTCGCTGCTGATATGCGTTGGCTCCTGTATTGAGAGATTTTGCGGGCGGGATGAATTGCGCAGTTGAAATAAAAGGCGCATTGCCTCTTGCATTATTGTTCTTCGATGATGGACTAGACCGTTGCAGAATGGCATTGGTGATACTTGAACGGACCTGCTGGAATCCAGACCAATCGTTGGCACTGACAGTCCCTTGAATCACTATAACAGCGGCGAAAAGTTAGCAACACGCAGCAGTTACATCATCGAAGCTATCGAAACAGGCGAAAACCACAAATACGAATCCCGAAGAGGGTAAGTTTCGTGCTTTGGTATTGCTCTTCCATGTTGTTCACTTCTTGTTTTCTTGACAAAACTCACAGTCCACGATCCGACGTTGGAGTTCAGCCTTCACTCCAGTGCTCTTTAGACCATTCACTTGGCAAACTGATGAGAGCTGGCGGTTCAGTAGCTGGTTGCCCTGAATCTGCCGTACCAAGGACGAGACCTCCTCCCTCGATATTGTAGAAGCTGAAGTTGCCATGTCAGACAGCGACAAAGCTCCCTCGAATCTGGCGATGCGGATGAATGCTGAGAGTGCCTGATGCACTCCTGGTTGTTCATAGAAGGAGATGATGGCGCATCCAAGTTTTCCCGGTCTCTTTTCCCAACGGTAAGAATATGGATATCAATCAGCTCGTCCGATCGTCTTAGGACTGGCAGGTTTGCACCGATGAATCGACGCTTAAAGACAAGGACGTCGCGGAGCCGGGTCGCCAGGCCGGCCACCGGAATGAAGCGTTGATGCCTGTTCGCCGAGAACCGCGCAAAGCGGCATGCGGCGGGAAAGAGTGTTGTGAAGTGAAGTCAGAAGTCTGGATTATGCAGCAGGCGGTATTGGGCCGCCTGCACTGGATATTTTAGGCCTGTGCTTAAAGCCTGTACGATCTACGCATGTATGATGCTACCAATCAAGTGCAACCGGAGCCTCGATACGTACCTACCCGGCTGCGCCACAAGAGGGTAGGTACATGTACCTCGTAGTGGGGACTTTGCGCCCCCGCCACCACGGGCCCGCCGCCCCCCGGCCCATCACTGTTGGCTCGTCTTATCGATTTCCCTATCGAATTTCATTTTCTTTCACGGTTTCTTCACTCTGCCGCCAGGACCACCAAAACTCACCACTCGCCAGCTCGTCGGCACGTCGACGATTTGTTTGCAATGGCCAAAAGCGCCAGATCAAGTACTAAGAAAGCGAACAATCGGCGGCTATATGCCAAGGTTTTCAGTCCAGCTGAGGCTGCCCGAAATGAAAGGCTCTCTGCGAAGCTGCTAGAGTTGGCAAAACAGCCAAAGCCCGAGTCTTCTGACGCAAACATGGATGGTGAGCTATCTTGGGCCGTTTGAGAAATGGAATGAAGTATATCGCATTGGTAATTGTATGCTGATTATGCTGATCATGGTGGCAGTTGACCCCTTGAATGACATGGCCGCAGAGGTCAACGACGGACAAGATGGTGCCGACACAGGTGAGTCTCAGAACAGAACGAAGTGCTCGCGATTTACCTCGGTCTCGTGTGGGTTCGGGTGAATGGCTCGAGTTGAAACTATGCTGACCACAACGCGCGACACTCTAGCCATGGATGTGGATTTCAAGCCATCGAAATCACGATCCGTAAAGAAAGGGGTCGATAAGAGGAAGCAGAGGAGGGCCGGCATTGTCTTCAAGAAATATAGCGATCGCGTCGGTGCTAAGAAGAAGAAGTCGACGAGAAAAATAGCAAGTCAAGGAGCAGAGATGGAAACCTAGCGGTACAGGGGATAGATGGAGTATATCTTAAGGACGTGTGGAGAACATCATCAAGGCGAACAACGGCGTTTGGCGAGCAAAGGGTTATGAATCACTTCCTCTTACTACCTATCCAAGAACCAATATAGGTACCTACTGTACTGTACATTGGGTGGTTTATTTCTTTCATTTTGGCACTTTTGCGGATCCTGCGTCAGAAGTGGAGCCGGTGGCGCAGCTTCCATGCCGTCTTTGATCTGGAGAATGGCAGACAGAAAGTTAGTTAGACCAGACCCCTGAATAGCCATCGAGGTCTAGCCACCAGAATGAGACGTGGACTTCAGCGATTTCGAAGCGCTCGAAATCTAGTCGCGATATTCTTGATGAGCTCTCATGCGAATTGACGCGTCAAACGTTCCAGTGGTCTCTCACTGCCCAGAGGCACGTCTGTACCCATGCCACAAGGAAGTGGCGGAAGACGGCCGAGGGCCATGTTCACCATCATCGCCAACCTCCTGTTGCCATTGTCAATTATCGTCTTCGGAGTCGGATTCTTCCCTTATAAGCCGTATCTGCCCGGTCTCGCCCGCTACGAAACGTTGACTTATGGCGATCCTCCGGAGGCACCATTCGACAAGTTGGTGTTCATGGTCGTGGACGCTCTGAGAAGGTCAATATGATTCATCCAAGAGACTTGCAGAACGCATTCGCAATAACTGATATCATCTTAGTGACTTTGTCTTCTCGCGAGGTTCAGGTTTTGAATACACACAGAGGTAATTTGAGGAGCACTTGCCCAGTGCCACTGCTTGACATCGCCTGCTCATCTTCATCACAGTCTCATTCGTGATGGCCTTGCCATGCCTTTCACGGCAAATGCGCGGTCACCAACAGTCACCATGCCGAGACTAAAGGCAATAACTACTGGCTCAATTCCGTCTTTTGTCGACCTCATTTTGAACTTTGACGAAGCAGACACGTCATCTACCCTTGCCGCCCAGGATACTTGGCTTGCCCAGATCAGAGTGGCCAAAAAGGGCAAAATGCTGTTGTTTGGTGATGATACCTGGCTGAAACTGTTCCCGGAAACGTTTGATCGTCATGATGGCACAACTAGCTTCTTCGTCTCTGTTTGTCTACCCAGCTACGTCAGCAGATCATTACTCGTTTCGACCCAACAACTGACAGGTGGGATGTGCAGGACTTCACCGAGGTTGACAACAACGTAACTCGGAATATTGCCCCTGAGCTGGAAAACAAAGATTGGGGGCTCATGGTGCTGCATTACCTAGGTTTGGACCATATTGGCCACAAATCTGGACCTCGAAGGTAAGCCAGGGTCACATACCTACAGTCAAGAGAACTGTGCCGCTAACCATTCCTTAGTAGCAACATGGTTCCAAAGCAGAGGGAGATGGACGGAATCGTCCGTTCCATCTATCAGGCTCTCGAAACCAAAGACCATTTGAAGTCAACCTTGTTCGTCCTCTGTGGAGACCACGGCATGAACGATGCGGGGAATCATGGCGCTTCGTCCCCCGGTGAGACCTCTCCAGCATTGATCTTCATGTCTCCCAAGTTCAAAGGCAAGTTGCCGAAGCTCTATGCGCCCATGGAGCCAAAAGACGAATTTGACTACTATGAAATGGTCGAGCAATCAGATATCGCGCCTACAGTTGCGGCGTTGCTGGGTCTTCCTGTGTCCAAGAACAACTTGGGCGCCTTTATTCCCGACTTCCTGTCCTTTTGGTCTTCTCCGCTCGACCAGATCCAAATTCTTGTTCGAAATGCCAAGCAAATTCTCGGAACTGTTACGGCTACTTTCGGAGTCGAACTGTTTGACCTGAAGGGCAATATCAACCCTTGCTTGCTTGACAAGACAGACATCAATAATCTGGCATGCGAATGGCAGCGACTGATCACACAGGCCGACGATATGCTCGACGGGTCCAATGTAAACACAGAATGGTTCAGTGGAATGTTGGCATGGCTTCGGAGCGCACAAGAATTGATGAGCGGCATGGCCTCCAACTACGATGTCTCCAAACTAGGATTAGGACTGGCCCTCGCTGCATCTGCAGCCGCGTGCAGCATCATGGCCATGTTATCATTCGTGAATCGCAGTCACGACATGGTTTGGCCGACTTCATTGATGACGGCATTGTACGGCGTCATGATGTTTGCAAGCAGCTTTGTCGAGGAGGAACAACATTTCTGGTACTGGACATTGACACTGTGGATGGCATATCTGGGCATTTCATCTACGCGAAGGTAGACGACACCTCCGCATTCCCGTGCCCATTTTCCTGCGTCTACTTGCTAACTTTCTCATCATGCAGAAGTAAAGGCATGGGGAATGGTGTGAGATACCTGATCTGTCTCAGCGTCATCCGCCTTATCAGAGGCTGGAACCAAACTGGCCAAAAGTTCGCTGGTGAGCCAGACATTGTCAAATCGTTCCTTTCTCCCCATCCGCCCATTCTTTGGGGATTGGTTATCGCTTCCTACATTGCTGCCTCTCTCCAGCTCATGTCAAGCGTGCACGATGTGCCCTACTTAGCTGTCACATCCTTCACATCGGTCTTGGCGTCGTCTGCTTTTGCCTTCAAGTTGGCCTTTACAGCCGAGGATGCCCCAGAACTCGTCACCGGCTTTGCAAAGACACTGAACGAGGTGTTCTATGGGCAGTCACTACCTTCAAGAGCTCGTTTCGTCTTTCTATTGCTTGCAGCAGTGGCTTGCTTTGCCGTCTATCAGTCTCGTCGAGGTGGTGCAAAGGGCATATCGTCAGGTAAGCATGAAAATTCTTTTCACCTCCGTCTCTTGCATGCCATCTCATTCCATTATTGATACTGATTTCGCGAAATAACTGTCAGCACAACTCCTTCACCATGCCTATACCATTCTGGCCATGACGCAATCCCGCATCACCAATGTGCCTCTCTTGCTTTTTTCGACAATAATTTACCAATGTCTCGCGTCCTCCAACCTCACTGTCACCGAAATCTCCACGACATCCATCCTGCTCCAGTATGTATCGTTCTTTGCCTCGGGTGGCTCCAACGCGATCTCGTCTGTTGATCTATCCAGTGCATACAACGGCGTCAGGGATTTCAATATCGTCGCGGTTGGTGTACTTACCTTCATCAGCAACTGGGCTGTGCCAATCTTTTGGGTATTCGCGACCAACGTGCTCCTCATACAACAGCACAAGCAGGGTCAGAGCCAACGGCCTGTTTTGCAACTGCACCTTGTGCTTCTCACCGTTTTTGCCACGACAAGCACGGCTTCTGTTATGGCTGCATGTGCAGCGTTGAGGACCCATCTCTTTATATGGACGGTCTTCTCGCCCAAATATCTTTATTGCGCGGCATGGACCCTTGCGCAGCATTTGGCAATCAATATTGGATTGGGCAGTCTGCTCTTTGGGCTAGGCACAGCCGGATCCACAGTGTCATAGAAGTCTTCTCCCATATTTTATGCGCTAGGTATAATACAAATCAATCCATTCATGACGATGAAAAAGCTTGATTCAACTCAGACTCTCGGCCGACGGAGCGAGACACCAATACATTTGAATCTCCTTTTTCTAACCTAAATGCGTGCACTTCCATCGTAGTTGACACGATGTTCCCTTGTCTCTGTGATTGGATATCATTTCAAGTCTTACTGCATTACATATGTGCATCTTCAAGTGCTTCGTGACAAAAAGTCAGCAGTTACATACCACTCATCTCCGTGTCCTCCTGCTCTGATGGGTCCATGACGGTCGAAAACTCTATGCCCTGCTCTTGCACAACTGTGTCCTGATCGCTGTCCTCTTCCTTGATCTTCGGCTCCTCCACAATAGTCCTCTCTTCAGTGGGGTGTCTTTCATTGGTAACTGAGACGCTGCGGCCGGTGCGTCTATTGGATTGCTGCTGATCGTCCATACTGTTGACGATCTTGCCCAGACTGACATGAATCTTGTACAACGAGTTGCGACTCGTCGCGTCGCTCAGAAGGCCGTCCTGAACAGCGTCGCTGACGGAAGCATACAGGTCGCGGAGTTTGGTTTCAGATGAAGATGGAGATACGTGAAGTTTGCCCAGTAGTCCGGCGATCAACTTCTTCTCCTCCTCTGAAGATTTTTGTTTGTTAGCATTGTACTGTGCTTGCGGGCTCCTGTGAACACTGCGAGTTGACTTACTGCTGATGTTGCCGCGCAGCCGCTCGATGATATCCTCTCCGAGCTGGAGGTGAACATCGCCATTTACATTCTTCTTTTCCGTATCTAAGGCCACGCCGGACGTATAGCACTTGCGTGGATCAGTCCAGTCAACCAGGCACGCCCCAATCGCGGACATGCTGACCATGTCCTCTTCTACGTCGATATCGTCGTCGTCCAGTCCATCTCGCAGATTGAGCAGATAATGCAACGCTGGCAAAGAGACGGCTCGCATCATATCCTGATGCGCTGCTCGAGAAAAGCAGAAAACAGGCAGGAAATAATTTAACGCTTGCCTGACGGGCTGATTTGTTGCTGAAAACGGGTCAAAGTAAGCGACCACCAAAGATCTCAAAAGCTCCTCACAAGCTTCTTCCACGTTAACGACTCGGCCCAGCAGCAGCTTGGAGGCAGCCACGACGGCTGCGGCCTGAACTTCTGGGGCTTTCGACCCTCCTCTGACGGCTTTCATGTAGACCTTGAGTAAGGCCGGTGTGGATGACATGAGTTGGCAGCCGTGAACATTCAGAATGTCCGTCAAAATATGCAGCGCCGTGATTTGTAGGGCGGTGTGTCCTTTGTTAAAGAAATGGATGAAGAGGCTCAGGTTCTCTTCGGCTAGTGACTGATCGAGCAGGGCGCACAAACCAAGACACACGAGTCCTCTCTCTCGTACTGGGGCCTCGTGACTTCGTACTGCTGGAACGACAAGATTGTTCAGCATCGAGACCAGATCGGGATTGTCCTTCAGGTTTCCCACCACATGCGTCAGCATACACTGGACAATGTAGAGACACTTCATGTTGACGACAATCTCTTTGACTGCCTTCCGCCGAGCGTCGTCCTCACTCAGTTCCACGCTCTTGCCTCGTTTTTTGTCGCTGCCCGGCGTGCTACCACGGCTCAATTCTGATCGAGCGGATTGGAAGCTGTCCTCAGCATCATCTGGAGAAGGTTCATCAATAATTGTGTCATGGACGTCGGCAACTGACTCAAGGACAATACTGCAGAATTCTCGTTCGCCAGCGGCATCCGGAGAACAAATATACTGCAGAACTTCTACCGTGAGCTTGGTAATCTCGTCTGGAAGTTCGGGGATCGACAAAGATTGCCGTAGTAAAGTAAACATCTTTCTTCGACCGACTTCATCCGAGTAGTCTAGTGTGAGTACGATATGGAGCAATTGTTCGATGATGAACTCTTGTTCAATGGTTTGTTCCTCCCCTTCCTCCTCCTCTTCAGCGCCTTGCTGATCAATTCTCTTGAGAGTCTCAACGAGAACCTGCATGTAACGTTCCAAGTAGAAAGCAAGCTTGGTAACTTCGGGTAATTTCTCTTCCACTAGCGACTCGTACCGACCGTTGCCCTCACTGCGACAGAAGTCATTGAAGCTTCGCGCCATGAATACGGACTCAGCCGAAAGCGTCTCCCAGAAACGATCGTCAAAGGTGACGGCATCTCTGTAGTCGGGTCGCCCCTCCCAAAAGCCCTTCATTGCTTCAAGACCGACTCCATTCTCAACACCCGAGTTGATGACGTCGATGCGCTCAAGCAGTTCAAGCAGTCCGTCGAAGCTGATCGGGGTTGCTTCAGCTGCGGCGCCGTCGTCTGGCTGCGTCACGCCAGCACAATCTGCGATCCATCGCTCCCTAAACAATCTCCCCGCCGCTTTTCGAACATTCTCGTCTCTATCACGGAGTCCCCATCGCAGAAGCTTTTCTCTCATAGACAGAGATAGATGTCTAAAATCGCCCAGTGCGGGTAGCAAGCGCGCGTAGACCGCTCTGCGAGTGGCAGGGTCTTGGTCTCGAGCTCTCTCCAGCAAAAAAGGCAGAGTATTCGGAAGAATGGGAAGATTGACTAGCAGAGAGCGCCGCACCTCTGCACTAGGGTCGTTCTGCATCACCTCCAAGAGCTTTCCCAGAAAATCCGTTGCCTGATCGCCATCACTATCATCCGAATTCGTGCAGCCTTCGGCTTGGTTGCCTGCCAGACGTCCAAGGCCAAGTACCGCCTGAGATCTTACCATGGCCTCTTTGTCACGAATTCTCTTCAACAGCCCGTGGCGCAGCTTCTGGAAGAGGTCGTCGTCTAAGGCGTCCAGGGAGTTGATGATGTGAGAAATAAGCTGTGTGGACCGATATCTGACGTACTTGTCTTTTGCCGTCATTAAAATTACCACTTCCTCCAAGATCTCTGCAGTAAGTCTTGTACTGGGGGTTTCCGGCATCAGACTTGTATCCGGCTCGACATCACCTAGGATCTCATTATCCTTTTCGTGGGCGTATCGCAGATAGAAACCGACAAATCGAATGCACTTTTCGCCTGCGCTTTCTGACTTCTTTATCGGCATTATTCTCAGAACGCAGCGCACAAACTCTCTATTGAAGGCCGCCTCGTCAAAGTCATTGTGCGTGGTGCTAACAGATTCGGCGGACTCATAACAGCATGATTCATGGATCTTCCGTAAGTTCACAGCAAGCTTTCTGTGTGTCGCGGTCGTGCGTTGTGAGTCGCGAAAAATGGCGCATATTTTCGTCCGTAATGCGGTCTCTGGAGTATCGACACATTTGACCGCGGATGAGGTTGTGCGCGATGCGCCTGATCCGCGAGATTTGACTGTGGCAGTCGACTGCTTCCTTGTTGTTGCGACTGACGCTTTGGCTGCACGGCCTGGGACTTGCGAAGGCATCGCTAGTGTAAAAACCGTAGCCTTAATTCGGTTGCCTTTTTTTTCCTGCGGTATGTGCTGTTGTTGCTAATGCTGTTGGATGTTGTTGTCCTGCGTTGATAAATGATGCCCAAATCTTTGTTTAGATTGTCGCATTTGGCCAATGTAAACAATGGGCCCAATATGGCTTAGCGGGCTATGCCAGAGAGAGCCCCGCCATCACGTGCGATAAGATAAGGGAACAGGGGTGTTAATGGAACTTTTTGATTTTTCTGCTTCAGACACCAGCCAGGCTTTTACAGAAGTCATTTATGTTTCCGGAACAGCACCTTCCGCCGATAAACCATCCGCCAAGTGTCGAATTGGCCTCCTAGTACAGCATCTTCGACATCACTTACAATGCCATCCGACGCAGTGACTCATGGTCGCAAAAGACAACGGTCAGAAACCGAAGAAAATACGGCATTGACCGTGGAAGACACTGGCATTGAATCAGCCCAAAGTAAAAAGAAGGCGCGACTAGAAGAAAAACGGTCACTCTTCGTCCGATCACTGCCCGCTGGCATCAACAATGAGGCGCTAGCAGAGTTTTTCTCGCAGCACTTCCCTGTTAAGCATGCTGTTGTGGTCGTGGATCAAAAGACGAAGGAATCCAGAGGATACGGCTTCGTCACATTAGCGGATGCCGACGATGCTGTCGCTGCCAAAAACACTTTGGATAAGGCGGAGTGGGATGGCAAACGTATACGGATCGATATAGCTGAACCTCGAAAACGCAGCACCGCCGAAGCCATCCATGAAGCGGAATCATCGAAGCGAGCTCGAGCAGAGGCCCAAAAGCCACCCAAGCTTATCATCCGAAATTTGCCCTGGAGCATCAAAACCTCAGAACATCTATCTCAGCTTTTTAGGAGCTATGGCAAGGTTAAATACGCCGATCTGCCACAAAAAAACGGGAAGCTCCGAGGTTTTGGTTTCGTTACCATTCGCGGGAAGAAAAATGCGGAGAACGCTGTGGAAGGTGTGAACGGCAAGGAAATTGATGGACGCACACTGGCTGTTGATTATGCTGTGGACAAAGCAACATGGGACGAGCAGCAGGAAAAAGAACAGGAAAACGAAGAGGCTGAATCACCATCTGAGGGGGCCGAGGCCGACGAAGCACCCGCCAAGGAAGACGAGGAAGACGAAACGTCGTCGGCGGGAAGCGAAGAACAAAACCCTCAGAAAGGTAAAGATGATGGTCTTGATGCCGATTTGGAAAATTTTATGAAAAACCACATGCAAAATATGGAGGATGAAGATGATGAGGAAGATGAGGAGGATGAAGGAGATATGAACAAGCGCTCGTCGAAACCGAATACTACGGACAATACTTCGACCGTCTTCATCCGCAATCTTCCTTTTACCACGACAGATGAACAACTGAAAGCATTCTTCTCGCATTTTGGCGCTGTGAGATACGCTCGTGTTGTTTTTGACAAAGTTACTGAGAAGGCGGCCGGTACTGGTTTCGTGTGCTTTGTGCAGGGGCCAGATGCCAAAAACTGTATCAAGAACGCACCTCGCTCTCAGGCTTCAGCTTCTAATTCTAAGCCATCTCTTCTGATGGATGAAAATGCCGATCCCACGGGAAAATATACCATGGACGGGCGTCTTCTTCAAGTAGCTCAAGCTGTGAACAAGGAAGAAGCAGCCAATCTTGCGGACAACTCGCTGGCAAAACGGCGTGAAAAGGATAAGCGCAGGCTGTATCTTTTGTCTGAAGGTGCCATCAGTCGCGGATCTCCCCTGTTTGACTTATTGAGTCCTTCTGAAGTCCAGATGCGACAGGCTAGTGCTGCACAACGAAAGAAGCTGATTCTAAGCAATCCCAGTTTGCATGTGTCTTTGACCCGTCTGGCGTTGAGAAACTTGCCGCGACATTACGGTTCGAAAGAATTGAAGGAATTGGCGAGAAAAGCCATTGTTGGCTTCGCGACCGATGTGAAGGAGGGTCGTCGGCAGCCTCTTTCCAAGGAGGAAAATGCGCGCGACGGGAAAGATGCCAAGGAACTGGAACGTCAGCGGAAGTTGAAAGGCAAAGGAATTGTGCGGCAAGCTAAGGTCGTCTTTGAAAGTAATCAGGGAACCAAAGTCGACGAGAAGAGCGGCGCTGGCAAAAGTCGAGGCTACGGTTTCATCGAGTACACATCGCACCATTGGGCCTTGATGGGCCTGCGTTTTCTCAATGGGTATCAACTGCAGGACGAAAGCGGGAGGAAACAGCGACTGATTGCAGAGTTCTCCATTGAAAACGTGAACGTAGTGCAGAGGAGGCGCGCCGCTGAAGAGAAATCGGCCCAAATATCGCAAGAACGAAACAAGGCTGGACAAGAACAAGATCAACAGCAGCAGCAACAGGCTCCAGCGGGAGCCGGAAGAAATATGAAAGGAAGGCAAATTGGGAAAAAAACTAATGCTCGCCAGGGTAGCGAGAAGTCAGGGGCCGATCATGTCGATGAGCCGAAGCAGGATAAAGCTGACGATATCAAGCAGAGGCTCATAGCACGAAAGAGGATGACGAGAAAGAAGAAGGCGACCGTTAGAGGCAAGAAGTAGATTGATTTGTGGGGAATTCTGAAATTAAGATTTTATGGCGTTTTTTTCGTTACTTCGCACGGGGAGAATAGTTTCCATTTGTTCTCAAAAGCTTGGCGTTCCATTTCGACTGCCACTTGCCTAGGTACTTGATGTGTGATTTGAAAAGACTCGTGGTATTGAATTGAGGGGAGTGATGGATACATAATATGTCGTAGGGGAGGCCCAGGCCTCCCAGTATTCACAGTACATACAGTGTTCACGGTGTCTTAACATTGCGTTAATGGCTTTTCCTCGCCATTTCGGGCTTCAAGCGGGCTCTACTGATTGCTTCCTTCATCATTGGTCTTGTCAATGTGCTCGCCCGCGGGCCGGACTGTGACGTACGTCTCCATACCCACTTCCTTTCCCTCTGCGTCTAGCATCTTGCGGGTGACGGTTTTGTGCAGGTAGCCAAACCGATCGACATGTTCTTTCTCGGTCGTCACGACCTCTTGCTTGTCACGGTGTGTAAGGGGGCCTTGACTCTTGTTGCGAAGATCGCTATTCTCAGTGTGAAAGACGTTTTTGAAAAACGCATCCCATGAAGATTGGCTGTCTCTGAAGCGCGATGAAACTTCGGAAAAGAGATCATCTAGATCCGCAAGGCCTCGATGCTGCTTTCCTTCATCCCAGCGTTTCGCGTCGTCTGTTCCGGAGCTATATCCAAAAATTCCTCTCTCCATCTCGGCGAGTGCCCTCCTCATCCTCTCGAACAACCCAATATTCGTGGTGCCATATCCACTGTTGTCGTCCGTTTGACCGCTCCCCCACAGGTCCATGGCCTTGAGATGAGGCTCTTCCTCGAATACGGTCGACCACATAGGGTTATGCATCGTAATGAAAGCAAATGGATCAACTGGCCGAACGAGCCCCTGGGATTCCAGGCGACGAAGCCAGAACCAAGTGGGTTCCCCTGTAGGAAACATATTCCAAAGAAGTTGTCGTTGCTGATGGCGACTTCTGATATCTGGCAGATCCTGCCCCTTGGATGCTACGAGAAGATCCTCGAAGGCATCCTGAAACGTAAAGACTTTGGCATCTAATTCTGGCGGCAGATCATTGGGCACGGGTCGATGTAGGTGGCCGAGTGCCGTTGGTGAATAAGAACCTGATGAGATAATCGAGCGGATGACCATGTTGGTCTGCTCCGAGGATGCTGGCGAATCCATTCCACGTACGTTTGACACTGAAGGTGATACCAAGTATCGAGTTTACGGGCTTCGGTGCCTATAGAGCGATATTTTCCTGATGGCGAGCAATGATTCGTTTGAACGATATCTTTGAACGTTTTTCAGGTGGACTGCGATGAGAGGAAATGGAATCGAGGTCAAGTACAAGTTAGCACGTAGAAAGTCATGGAGCTCTGACGATAGTTGCACCGTGCGCCACCCACACCATAGTGGGCCGCAACACTGTGTACGTGCAGGCAAACATCCCATCATTGGCCAGTCTGGCCCTTGTTTAGCGTCTGGCCGTTGGATCACCGGTTGCAAGCTTATTTTAACACTGTGCGGCCATGACGAAACGCCATGCAGGGATGACCATATCAGGCGCGCCATCGGCGAGCTGACCGACCGGCGACGAGTCGACGACCAGGAGCTTTTGCCAGCCTCGAGACATGAATCCGAGGCTCACAGATACTTTGACCACGTCCTTTGTCATGACTTTGCTTCGTCGGACCAAGCAATAGTCAGACTTCATTTTATTAATTTTCTACCACTCCTTCTTCTTCAGACTTCGATCCCTGACCCGATGATCGCGCTTCGTTGTCAGTCTGGGACCGCCTCCTCCGACCTTCCAATCCACCTCCCGCCTCAGACTTCAACACATCTCGCGACTGCGACTGCGGCCGCGACTGCGCTTGCTGGCCACATTGAAAGCCCGTCGGGTATCGATGGATTTCGCAGCAGCGATTCCTTCACGTTCTACGGCGACTCGTCTGAGCCTAACGACGTCGGCTCTAGCCACGCCGACTAGCTCCCGTGGCCCAAATGATCCCGGCGAGGTTCTGGAAGAATGGTCATCGCTCATCGGCATCGTGACAGCCATTGTTGGTAACGTTTTCATTGCACTGGCGCTCAACGTTCAGCGATACGCCCATACCCGCCTTCACAAGGAACGCGCACGGGTACGCCAAAGAGCTCGTGCTCCGTCGAGGCTGTCGCGGAGGAACGGTATTGCTGGCTCATACGGGACCATATCTGCGGCTTCAGATGCGCTTGATGCGCGCGATGGAGATGGAACCAGGAAGGCCGGTAATTCGAGCCTCCTCAGTGATTCGGCGCAACACGAACCCCGACGAGATGACGAAGCTGACCCATTGTCAAATTCGATGCAATCAACCGAGAGCTCAGACGATGATGGAATAAAGAACGAGGAGGAAAAGACTACATCGACATATCTGAAGTCTCCGTACTGGTGGCTCGGCCAGATTCTCATCACTGTGGGCGAAATGGGCAATTTCCTGGCGTACGGCTTTGCTCCTGCGTCCATCGTGTCGCCGCTTGGCGTGGTGGCTCTGATATCGAACTGCATAATAGCTCCCGTCATGTTCCACGAACGCTTCCGCGTCCGAGACTTTTGGGGCGTCGTGATTGCAGTCGCCGGAGTAGTGACGGTTGTTTTCAGCGCCAAGCAGGAAGAGACGAAGCTGGAGCCTCACGATGTTTGGGACGCTATTACGACGACGGCATTTGAAATATATCTCGGCGTGACTATTTCCTTCATTATCGTGTTGATGTGGGCAAGTCGCCGATACAGCAGACGTACGATACTCATCGACTTGGGTCTTGTAGGGCTCTTTGGTACGTTTGCGAAGTGATACACGTCGCTGTACGTCAATATTTGCGACATGTAACGTCTGCTAATGTGAATCAATGCACCCAGGTGGATATACGGCGTTGGCAACAAAAGGAGTGTCGTCCATGCTGTCATCGACGCTATGGAGAGCGTTCGCCACTCCGGTGACATACGTACTCCTTTTTATTCTGCTCACCACTGCCGTCATGCAGATCCGATACGTTAACAAGGCGCTCCAGCATTTCGACTCTACGCAGGTCATACCCATTCAGTTTGTGCTCTTCACACTTAGCGTCATCTTGGGCAGCGCCATCTTGTACCGCGACTTTGAAAAGACGACGCCGGAGCAAGCCGCCTACTTTGTCGGCGGCTGTCTGCTCACTTTTTTTGGCGTCTTCTTGATCACAAGCGGCCGACAGCAGAAAGCACTGGACGACGAGGATTTGCTGTTCGAAGTAGACGGCATTGAGGAGAACATTGGCTTGGGCAGACACGAACAAGAGGCAGCGGCGCTGGCTTTGGGTGCGCAGGAAGCGCCGCGGCCTGTGACACCATCGCCTCGGTCCCGTCGATCTAGCAGGGTGTCGAGAGTAAGCTTCGTGGGCGCTGTCAAGTCAGAAGGCCGTCCAGACAGACGACCGGTGCCCGCGGTGGGCCGAAAGGAGGCGTCAGATAGTGCTCCGCATGTGGTTGCGGTCAAACTACCACCAGGGACACGGGCAGAGGATTCTTGTCAAGGATCGTGGTCCAGCTCATCATCCCTTCTCCCTCGTGCCAACAGGTCTAAATCTGTCGCAGCAGCGGCAGCTGGTTCTGCCTCAAGGCCCATGACTGGAGCTTCCGCCGTAACTCCTCCCACGCGAGACCCTGGCGCGGCCCTTGGGTATCCCTCCGAGCCGCCAACGACTCCTAGATCCGATACAAAGCACTCGCGTACCAACAGCCATCGCCCCGGGCCCAGGCCCTTCATCTCTCCGTCACCGCTATCATCAACAGTGAGCACGGTGGTGAAAGACGGGTTTCTCCGGGACAGTCCCGTCACTTGGGCGCGTAGACCGTCCCTACGGTGGATACGGTCCAGCATACGCGCCAGTCTATTCTACAACGATCACATTGCAGAGAATACGGGGGGAGGCTCGGGATGTGCAGAGCTCGCGATCTCTGAGGCTCTGTTGTCGGAGGTTCAGGAGGACTCAGAACGTGGTGATGGCGTTGATGAACCTGGAACTGACGCACCTCGGAGTCATCAATGAGGTTGTGGTCGACGCGAAAGGCGATGGGACATGTTGGGCGGCCAGGTATCGTCTGTCTGGATCCACTTGGCCATGCTTGCACGTGGCAAACTAGTGTCTGGAGATGTCGAAAGACTCGATGCGCACGCTGGACGAGGTATTGAATCTATGCACGATAATATGCTAAGGAGGGAGGAGCAGGTCACGTCTACCGCGCCATAATATCTTAATCTATATTCTGTTTTGTTTTTGCTTGAGATCTTTCTTCCGGGACTATGTTCTTCCGGGACTATTAGCCTAGAGGCATGCTTCTGTTTTTGTTTTTTTTTCTAACCTACTGTTTTTCGAGCACGCAGATATACGTTTTTTCAAGCCAAGAGCGACGTGGATGTTCTTCTTTTTGTCTTTTCACTTTTTGGTCTCTTTATACGGAGTATATGTATACATCTTTGCTTCTTACTTCTTTCTCTACATCCTCTCTCGTGTTCTTGTTCGCACCTTTCTCATCTTTGGACAACGCGAAGACATAAACTACGTCCTCATGTATGGCTCTCCATACGCGTATTTCACTTCGAGTGTAGTCAGATGACACATATGCCTGCATAGATCAACTATTGCTAATGTATAAACTGAAACTCAGGTCTTACACATGTTAAGCTGCAACTTGAGTCCACGCGGTCGTGTTTCCCACGTGATAAATTAGCTCGTGAAAAATGAGAACATGACTTATAGAACCCTGGACGCGGGCAATGGACTGAGGAAGTCATGCCGAGGCATGGCGGCATCGGTCACTCAGCCGCTTGTCGGCTGGCCACGGACAACCTCCGAGAAGTCCAATTGGGGATATTTGTTCAGCATATTTGCAAAAAGAGCATCACGTCCCGTTGCTGACTCTTTCGTGGTGAGTCTCGGTGCGGCCACAGCTCCAAGACGAGAAGTCGTATTCTGGGCTACCCGCGACGATAACATCTGCCATGATAACCACTGCCAGGTATTCCCTCGCACGGAACGGCGGGCTTGGCTCGACTTGCGCGCGACTCGCCCACTACCAGAGAATGAGACAGTCGACTCCTCGTCGGCTTTCCGTCCTCGTCGTCCGTTCTGCATCCTCATCTCTATTTACCCCATTCCTCCTCACACCGACTTGCCCCAGCCGAGCCGCGCCGCGCTTCTTTATGCGCACAGCCGTTCGTGGCATCAAAGTCATTCTATGCAACGGATCGTTCCCAAAAGAGGTAAGCCCTCTCCGACCAGTTCCTACATACGTATACTGTACAATGACGTATAAAGAGGGACGGGCCAGAAACGGTAAACAGGAAGGCTGGATGGATTGACTTACTGGCTTCCCGACGGCATGTTGCCCCCGTATCCCGTCCGGGCCTTGCAGCGTTGGATCAGATGATGAATATTTTACCGCTTGGCGGGTTGGAGTGGAGGTGAGGGAGAGTAGTTGCTTGGCGGAGTGAGACATCTATTCCGTACATAATCGAGTCAGCTCTACGGATTATCATGTAAGTACCAGCTCACCAGCCCTCTTTGTAGTATACGTAGTTAAGGTCTCCCAGCCCCATGCCGCTCGTGGAGGCAGCAAAGCCCGATAAATAAAAGCAACGAACATGGGACCAAATTAAAAAACGAACGATATCCGGGATGCCACCCGCAAAGAAGAGATCAGCATCGCATGTCGGCCTGCGTCATGCCGAGTCATCCTTCATGTCATGCAAAGAGAACACGACCTTCAAAAGAGATTCATTGCACTGCATGCGTGATATTTCGGCCCCTCCCCCTCTTCCCCTCTTCCTTCTAACGCCGCTGCCCCGATTGGCGAGGGATCCGCCCTGTCGGCTATCCGGCTGTCTTGTCTCATCAACTTTCCCCATTGTACGGAGTACATGTGCGCATCATGCGGGCACCTACGGAGTACGGAGTAGGTATGTAACAGACGTCTTTGATCCAACACCGATCCATTCACCATTCGTTTTTATCTCCCCCCCACTGCGTGTGTGTGTTCTTTCTTTTTATACAAAGGGGTCCGCATGCAAAAGTGCCACTCCGCACCGCAACCCACCCGTATAAGCGAGTATAAATGAAGAGTATTGTTATTTCTACCACCCCATATTTCTATTCATACCACCTATCCCACTTTTGCTCCATAACTATTTGGGCGCACTCAATTTTTTTCTCCCGCCTCGCACACCCAGCCACCGGCCACCTCCCCCAACCTCAGCTCAGCTCTCATTCATTTTTTTCCATCTGACAAACGAAATTTCCGCCCTCCATC
>SRPN01000213.1:0-41210 GCA_018360045.1 Claviceps capensis | reverse complement strand
TTGGGAAGTTGCAGGATTTTCTATCCTCCCGGGCTCATAACTGTTGCACAAAAGAATGGGCGCAGCCGTCTGGCCACTCTGATGTGCTTTGATTACCCCTATATACCCTGCGATAGCGATCCTCTGTCGCGGAAACAGTTTCGTAACACGCAAAGCTTGGTGTGGAGGGAGCTCGGATCATAGTGGGGCACCCGCATCTACAATGGAGTCAGAACTCACGAGTTCACAGCATCAAATTCACGATTCACGAACGTTTCAAGTTGACGTTTTCAACCGACAAGCCTTCACTGAACTCAGACATACTGCACATTGCCCCTGCATCGTCACCTCACTTCCATGCGAGCGACAATCCGAGACAATTTTCGCCACGACCTGACACGACATTCGATGCCCTTAGCCGCACCGGCTCGTCCCTGGTAAAATCCGACCAGCTGAACATGGTGACAACGAGGAACAAAGCAGCATTAGAGGAAGCTCGGCTGACAGAGAAGCGACCACATGATGAGAATGCCGAGAGCGCAGATAGGAGTCGAAGGACTCGTAAGAGGACGCGATTAGAGGTGGCGGAGGAAGCGGATGAGGACGCTTATGCTGACGATGCACCGGAGGACTTGGGGTTCTACAGAGGCATCGCTGAGCGGGCGTGGGGGTGGTGGAAGGGGAGTGGTGAGGAGAATCGGCCGAAGACGTCGCCGGAGGCTTTGGTAGAGGAGCCAGAGGTGGAGGCGTCTCCGGATGTGGAGGCATTGCCAGAGATATCACCAGAGGTTGAAGAGTCACAAGAGGTATTTTCAGAGGCCCCAGAATCGTCAGAGCAATTATCGGAAGCATCATTGGAGGCATCACCGGAGGCGTCACGAGAGGCGTCACGAGAGGCATCTCCAGAGCCGTTACCTGAGGCCTCACCAGAGATGGAGACATATCTAAAGGCATCATCAGATGTAGATGAATCATCGGATGCATTATCGGAGGCATTATCGGAGGCATCATCAGAAGTATCTTCAGGAGCATCATTGGGAGTATTGTCCCGGGTATTCCCAGTGACCGAGGGACGACAACGACCAACTAATAGAAGATATCGGCCGGTAAAAGCAGGGCACGAGGAAAAGCAGACTTCGGTGCATGAGAGAGAGTGTCATTCTAATAGAGGCATCAGGAGACCGCACAACAAAGACAACAGACGAGGTTCCTCCATCTCTGTGGACATGACATATATGGAGCCAGAGCCGGAGGGAGTTCGTGCAGAAACCATATCTATACGCTGTTCAGAGGTGAACCAGTTGATCGAAGATATGAAGAAGACAGGATGGACGAATGACGTGGGCGACTGGTCTGACTCTTTAGAGCCTCTCACCAGCGATGACGTGAATGAAGTCGAGGGAGACTGCACAGCTCGAACGAGGAAACGCGACAGCAAAACATGCAAGCTTTTTTGGAAACAAACAGCCAAGTTTCGAGAGCTGTTTTGCGGCATGCCCGATAGCTTGGAATCCCAAAGTCACGTCTTACACGAGCGCTCTCAAGAAGTAGAGGCAAGGCTCTGTTCAATGCGGGATCTAGCGCAAGAGATCAAGCGACAAGCAATATACGCGGAAAATCTAGCATCGAAAACCGGAACCTCCAAATACAAGAAGCTGGTGAAATCGATATGTGAGAGACTTGTCCCCTTGCTTGTCCTCACTCTCAAAGATTGCCTACTTCTGGGAGGCTCCTCGAGGATAGTTGAAGACGATCAGCCTGAGGAGATTGGCCGTGAAGATGGGACATTTACGGCCTGCACCTTACAATTCCCTCTCCGCATTATCGGCTGTATCGAACAACTCTGGGCCGTGGTACGAAATTCAGTGGTAGTGCAGGGTGACGCCGACGACGAACATGATAGAATCTCGAGAGCTCGCCACCGAGCGTACGGACCATTCGACCAGCATCTCTCGGCGTTGAAAAAGATGCTCCTAGAAGGCATGGAGAGACTGCAGGAAATTGCCCAGCGTCCTCAGAGGATACTTGAGATGAAAGAGCGTGACGAACGGCTCCGCGAGCTTGAAGATGAGCAAGACCTGAAACTTTCCGAAGACCAGGCAAAGCACTACATGGACTTTGTTGCCTCAACCCAGATGCCTTTGTCCGAAACAGAAGACAGAATAGAGTACCAGAAATTGGGATTGTACAGTCAGAGAGGCCGGAAATGGCCACATACGGGCTATAGCTCTTCTAACCAGACACGTCTGCTGGATGACACTGGGAGGCATGAGTCCAACAAGCCGAACCATGAATGGCATGCTTCGGACGATCTGAAGTTGGTCCGGTTGATGCGCCGATTTAGATCTATGCGTATAGAAGTAGTTGCCGAGGAATTTCCTGAGCGGACGCTGGCGGACGTTGTTGAGAGGATGTATGTGTTGAAAGATCAAGTGCAGGCGTCGCTTGAGAAGCTGGGAAGACGACCTCCCAAGTGGTGCTATTGATTTGATGGTGCCACCGAACATCACGCTGGTTGATGCTGGTAAGTGAGTTCCATTTTTCTTTAACAAGCAAGCACTTATGTATTTGTTCATCGGGGTCCCGTTCAGTTTGCAAGAATGTGTTCACGTTCCTTAATATATAGTAACAGAGTTTGTGACAAGACGAGCGCAGGGAGGACAGCGCGCCCCCGGAGGACCCCCAGAGGATCGCCGAAGGCAAGGACCCCCCGCCGAGGGGGCAACAGCGAATACAATAGGTAGGGCGAGAACAACGAGTCAACGACCCTATCTGTACCGTGATCCGACAATAGAGACGAATGACAGACTCGAAAAAGTTTGCCGCAAGTTTTGAAACGAATCCTTGGGACTTGTATCACACACATTTCGTGCAACACGTTTGAGCAGTTATCGTGTGAAGCCTATTCGTAGACATCGTTCGATGCCTCATTTCCGGTAGAGTCGTCTGGTTCGTCTGGTTGGCTGATAGGGTTTCTCGCGACTCCACTCTGCGGTACGGCGCCACACCGCTTACTACCTGGCCAGGGCGAGTGCCGGCCGTAGGAACATGGCACAACAGGAAACAAGTCAAGAAGAGGGAAGGGGACATGTCGTCCCTGGGGCTGTACGGAGTGAGTTAGGTATGTATGTACATATTCTTCGTCTGATGATGGCATTTTGGGGCCACTGCCGTGCATGGGCAGCTTGGCGATGCCGGGCTCTGGAGTCTGGACGGTGATGCGGGGACGTGAGGGGAAAATGAACAATGTCCTGTCAGGGCTGTGCCTCTGCATGTCGGGTGGCTGGCCCGAGATTGGCCCATTCGCCCCACTTGTGTCCCCTCACCCCACAGCTCAGTCTGATTCATGCCCCGTGCAACGTGGAAAGTCAATTGACCGCAGCGACCCCTGAATCATTTTCTGGCATTTCTGCCACTTCACGGCAGCTCCTCTCCTTTCTCCTTCGCATCGCTTCAATCGCCCTCTCCACATCCAGCGACTACCGCGTCTCTTGCCTTGCCAGCTCGGGTGCGTTCCCTCTTTATTCTGCGGCTCCGTGTGTGTGCAGCTCCGTGCAGCTTCTGATTGCAGGCAACTTGCTTGGCTTTGCTGTCATTCGTTGGCTGTGTCCTTTTCCCAGCGACTCTTTCAAGCACAACGTCTTGTCGCTTGGTTAGGATTCAGGAGAGCTTCCTGCACAACCCGCAGCCGCACCGCCTGCCTATAGAATCCGTTCCCTGTAAGACATTGAGCTTGACGGTCGACCTCGTGTAACCTGCCTCGTGGGACTTCAAACGAGAAAGAAGGTGAGAAAAGCCTCCATTTCTGCATTCCATGTCGCGACCGCTTTTCAACACGGCCGGGAACCATAGACTGGCCCCAACCGCACAGACGTGTTCCTTGTTGCCTTGTGGACTGGGAGAGGATGCACCTGACATATCCCATTGACTGGTTGCCGGTGTAAGAAAGCACTCGATCGATTGACTGCTAACTCGTGGGTTTCTCCCCTTAGACTTCTCTTCCGTTATCTGCACGATATTGAAACAGGCAATCCACTTCGTTGAGCATCATCATGGCGGACAAAGACACCGTCGAAGTGTCGCAGAGCTCCGATGTCGCCCGTTCCTCCAAGGAATCGACTCCAGTCTCTCCCGAGTCGCCCACCCAGGCCAGTGTTGCGTCGACTTCGCCGGAGACCAAGCGTACCAGCGTCGCTGCGCCTGCGGCTACTGCTCGACGAGCCGGTACGGCTGGAACACCCGCAGCATCGAGAACCTCCGCTGCCGCTGGTGCTGGAACTCGCGCCACGGGAGGCCTGAGCAAGCCCCCTACCCGTCCGACCTCGACCGCAACACCTGCAACGAGACGGCCGACTACCGCATCATCCACGACCTCGACTCATCGCAGCCGTCCCAGCGTGAGCGCCAGTGAGGATGAACGCAAACCCGGGTTGACCTCCAGCGCTTCTCGGAGGACGAGCACTCTCATATCCAGCCCCAGTAGAATGGCTGACAAGAGAACGACGGCCGGGACTGTCGGCACCGCTGGTGCCGCTCGTAAGCTAGCCTCGGCGACGAGCAGCACTACCGGTGCCAGGACCTCAACTCTTGGCTCAAGGGCATCCATGAGTGGAACGCCAGCCCCTACTCGGCCTGCCAGCACGGCGACTCGCACTCCTACAACTTCCACCACGGCTTCGAAGCGTCTTTCAATGTCTGGTTTGGCCAGCCGACCAGCTACTACCAGATCTGACGCATCCAACGGCGCCAAGGAAATCGAGGAGCTGAAGACAAAGCTAGCCGATGGAGATTCGCAAATCGAAACGCTCAAGTCTCAGATCCAGGCTTCCGAAGCCGTTGTAGCTGAGCTGCGCGAACAGCTTGCCAATGTCCCTGCCGCAGCAGCCACCGACGCCGAAGTTCAGTCCGCGCAGGCCAGCAGTGCTGACGAAGCCATCGCCAACCTGAAGGCTGAGCACGAGTCCGCTCTCGCGAACCTGGAGAGCCGGCTGTCCGACGTCATTGCAAAACTTCAATCCGCTGAAGCTGAGCTAGATCAGCACAAATCCAATCTCGCTTCTGCCGAAGACTCCAGGGCCTCTACCCAGTCAGAAATCGAGGTCTTGCGACAATCCCTCGAACGTGTTCAGCTGGAGAGCGAGGAAAAGGTCAAAGCCGGTGAAGCGGCGCTGCAGTCAGCTATGGCTGATCATGCTGCAAAGCTGGCTGAGCTACAGACATCTCTGACCGAGGAGCACAAGTCTACAGTTGCTGAGCTTGAGGCCAAGCTCAAGGCTGATTCCGACAAGGACCAGTCAGATGGACAATCCCATAAAGCCGTCATTCGCGAACTTAAGGACAACCACGCATCCACTGTAGCCGAATTGAAAAGCAAGATTGACGAGCTCACCGCATCTCAGGCTGCTCTGGAAGCCACTAGCAGCGACAAGGCACGGTCTGATCAGCAGGCGTTCCTGACCAAGATCGCGGCTCTGGAGAGCGAGATCGCCGAACTCAGAGCCACGAACGACGTGGCTGGCAAGTCTGCAGAGAGCACCGGCACCCAATTGTCAGACCTCCACAGCAGCCTAGCCGCGAGGGAAAAGGAGCTTGCCGCGACCAAGGAAGACATGTCGACCCTGCTGATCAAGGCCACGGAATCTCAAAGTGCTCTGGCGGATAGGGATGAAGAGATACTGAAGCTCAAGGCTATGCACGATGAGCGCATGAAGAACCTTTCGCAGGACTACGAGAACGAAATCGAGAGCCTTCGTGGTGATGCCTTCTTCAAGCGCAAGTTTGAGGAGCTAGAGGGCCAGCACACCGAGCTCAAGGCAATGTCTGAAGAAGCATCCCGGGCTCATGCTGAGGCTCTTGCTGCCGTCAACGCCGAGCTCGCATCAGCTGTCGAGACTCTCAAGTCCTTGGAGGCAGAACACCAGAAGAATCTCGATGCGCTTCGAGCTAGCCATGCCGAGGAGCTTGAGTCTGCCAAAACGGGTGCGTCAGCCGACAAGGATGCCAATGAAAGGTTGCTCGACGATATCAAGGCTCAACATGCTGAAGAACTCGCTGTGATAAAGAAGGAAAGCGAGAGCATTCTCTCCAAAGAATTGGAAGCTCTCGGGGCGTCTCATCATGCTGTACTGGAAGCCCTCAAGTCAGAACATGCCGAGGAACTTGGCAAGATGCAGGTTGCCCATGGTGAAGCTCTCTCCGCAGTGGGAAGTGCCGGTACTGATGCTCATGCTGACGAGGTTGCCAAAGTCCGCGCGGAGCTCGAAGCAGTCCGGGAACAGCTTCAAAAAGCGCAAGCTGACAGCGAGGTTGCTGTTGAAGCCGCCAAGAATGATCTCGAGGGCAAACACATTGACGAGATGGAGAAGCTCATCGCGATGAACACCAATGCGATGGACAGGATGAAGGCTGACGGTATTCAGGCGCGCAGAGACTTGGAAGAACTCACTGCCGCACACTCAAAGTCGATTGAAGATACCATTTCCGAGTACAAGAACACGTCTTCCTCTTTGGAAGACAGGCTTACCGAACAGAGAGCTGTCAACGCTGATTTGGAGGCTGCTGTCCGGGCTGCTCGGGAAGCTCTGGCCAAGGCTCAGGCAGAAGTTGACGATATGGGTCACCAACTTGCTCAAGAGAAGATGGACCGCATGACTGCATTGGCTGAACTGGATGCCGCCGCGAGTGCAAGACCAGACACATCAGAAGCCGATGCGCTCAGGAAGGAGCTCGCGGCCTTGAAGCAGACACAAGCAAACTCCCACGCTGCTGGTGAAGAAACTCTGAGAGCCAAGGGGGATGAGGTGGAGTCGCACAAGGCGCAGCTTGCGGCAATGCAGGACACCCTGGCCACGATGAAGATTGACCTTGACCTCGCCAAGAAAGAACTCGAGGCTCACAAGGCTGAATCTCACGCAAAGTACAAGACGGCCATGGCCGATTACAAGGACCTCAATGACAGCATGACAACCTTAGTTGAGGAAGCTAATATCAAGGCCAAAGAGCTCGAGTTCAAGCTTGAGCAGACGACACATCTCGCTCAGGATAACGACAGAAAGGTGGAAGAGCTAGAAGCTCAGCTCAAGGTCAAGGAGGCGGAGCTTGCGGAAGCCAAGGTAAGAGAAAGATGATGCAACACTGGTGCTTTCTTTGTCCAGGGATGCTAATACAAGTATTCTAGGCAATCGCTGGGAAGAACAAAGGTCTTTCAGCCAGCAGATTTGCCGGCGATAACGAAGCTGGGGAGGACGACCATGTAGCTGAAGGTGAGGATGACAACAGCGACAAGGATGAAGATGATGCAGATCATTCTTCATCAGCGTTGGCCTCGGTGCGCGAGCCCCTTTGTTAATGCGACCGTATCCTCGGACTTGTTCTTTCATTTGGGTGTAAATCTCTCTTTTCAAGATGCGCAATGGCTAACGCTTTCTCGTCCCTTATCTAGCTAACTAGAGCGCGGGTTCTGGCGCAGCAAATCGATGTCCTCGATAGGGAGATGAGGGACCGTAATCTGCTGTGAGTAGAAAATGCTTTACAAGATCTTCGTTGACTACATGGTGATAATTCTAACGACTTGTGGCCATCAGGATGCTGAACTCCATCACCGATGGACGTCGACCAGGGTGAACAAGAGAAGGATGAAACCTGTACTTTCTGAATTGAATCGGGTTGGCTCCGCGAAGACGTCTCGGATGTGGAGGAATGTCGGAGGACTCAAAATACCCCCCCCTTTTCTTTTGTTACTATTCCGTCCCCCGTTCTTCTATTGTGTGTCCTGCATCGAAGGTGGCCATCACGCCGATCAGTCTGTCTCCTGCTCCTAGGAGACACATAGAACCATGGGCGCGTTTGTACGATACAGTCTGTCGTGACGGAGCATTTGCAGTGGGTGTACTATGTAGATACATAATCATGATACCCGTCTCTGTATCCTGCTGAGCGTCCTTTATCAGTGTCGCGTGGTTTTGATTCTCATTTTGCAGGTGCGCGATTTACAAGGCGGAACCTAATATTGGTATGTATACGGAGTATCTGTGACGGCGCTTCGCATGACGGGATTCTCACGAGATGGTGGACGATTTGGCGGCGTGTGGTAGGTAATCCCGTAACATAATGTCTGCTGTGCTTGACGACGACAGCAAAGCTCAACGAGATTTAAGAGCAGCGGCTTCACTCCAATGCCGAGCAGCCTCGTGGCCCGTGGGCATGGAGCGAAAACCCAGACCTTTCAATATACCGTGTCTCGTTCTTCACGTTACATATTTATGAATGCCGGACGGCTCATCGATTCCGCGCCCGAGTGAGCCGGTGGGGTGGACCAATGATACGTCGCTGACGGGTAGCGCTAGACAGGGGTTAAACAAGTTAGACCGATTAGACAGGGCTTGGCTGCATGAATGACGTACTCGCAAACTCGCCATTCCGTGTGGTTTGAACGGAACGGAGGACGGACTTTGGTGTTAGATCGACTTTGTCCTGCCAGGATTCGTATTGCTCCACGCGCGGCTCGGCTCTGCCTTCTGCTCTGCTTGCTCGTTTTTGAACACTCTCCGGATTTTAAATCATCTTACAGATGCTCTCTTGTCGAGAGCTTCACTATCAAAGAGGCGACGATTGTTGTATTCATTTGATTTGCTTTCGCATTGCAAGTTCGGGCTCCCCCGTCTACCTAGCAGAATTACGCTAGTCAAGACACCTTTTTCAGTCCATCTCGAATTTCGACACACACAGAAACAACGTCGAGGAGGAGAATAACATCACCAACAGAAACGATATACAATAAAGCAGACAAGCCTTGGCCTCTCAAAATTCGTCCCCCGATTCTGGCTGCTATCCAAGGCGAACAATGCCTCAAGTCTCGAGAGGTAGTCGCTCGATAGACGGCCGGCCAAAGGCATTGGACTTGGTCCCGTCATCAAACAGCGGCCATGCAGATCATCACGACAGCTCGCCCAAGCCCTCAGATCCATGGAAACTCCAGCTCCAGTCTCCCTACGCCGAGACATCCGCCTCATCCTCGCAATCACAAACCACAAAGTTCGCGCCCATCCCGCGGCCCCCCAAATCCCTACAAACGACCTCTCGCGATGCTCCCGAATCTCCCACCTCACCCACCTCACCAACCTCACCCACCAGCGTCCATGACCCGTCCTCCCGACGGAGCCTCTCGTACGCTCTCCGTCCCCAAGCCCCCGCGTACTACGACTCCCGTGCCGCCACCCGCTCCGAGTACAGACGCCGCGGCCGGACCCTGCGCGAATACTACGACGAGAATCCGCATCTGCTCCCGCAATTACCCTTTACATGGCACCACGGCAACCGGCGCTGGCGTCTCTTCCTATTTGCCTTTTTAGTCTTCGTGGATGCCTCAGCGGTGCCCATTGCGCTGTACTACGGGATGCATTACGCAGGCGGCGTGCCGGGCTGGATCATATTCGCCGTCGTGACCACGATATGGGGCGGGCCGACGTATTTAGAATTCGCGATCCGTACGTTTCGTCTGATAAAGAAGGAGCGCTTCTATCGGCCGCTGGGGACGGAGTCGAGGTGGTGTTTTGATATGCTGACCTGGGCGAGCGTGCTGACTATTACGGTTGTGACGGCCTTGTTTGTGGTGGGGAGTGCGCCGCATCAGGTGTGGTTGAGGGTGCTGTGTATGCCTGCGCCGGCGATTTTGTATTGTTTGGGGGGGATAATGACTGTGATGATGCTGTATACGGTTATGGGATGGAAGGCGCCGTTTCGGATTAGTTCGACGGCGAAGGGGGAGGAGGTAAGTTTTCGTCTATTTCCTTCCTTTTTTGTTGTTTTCTGCTTTTTACCACCTTTTTATTGGGCGTCTATGGTGTGTTCCATTACACTTTCCCTTAGGCGCCTACGTGTGTCTGTGTAGCGTGTCTTGTTTGTTGATTGCAGTTTGTGGCTGTGGAAGAACTGTGCCCCCTTCAAGAATCCTACATTCTGTCACGGCGTCACCCGCGTGGTTAGGACCAGTGGCTAACAATGCACTATTTTTTAGGTCTTTCCAGCTGTATACTACTTCATCGAAGACGTAGTCGCCGTCAACGCCAAAGCCGGCCGTCCCTACCGCGAAGCTTTCGCCGCTCGATATCAAGCCTCCCCGCGCTTCCGACAAATGATCTACAAACAATCCCTCTTCTGGTCCGTTCCGTCGCTGGTGCTGGCTGCGGGATTGACCGTCGTGGCCGTCCATCCGGACGTGCCCGCCACGGCCGCCTACGGGGTCTGCTGGGCCGTGCCCTTTATCTGGTGGGGGATCTGGGGCGCCATTACGGTGTGGTGGTGCAAGAGGGATATGGTTAGGGAGAGATTGGAGTGGGAGGCGGATAATGGGGTTGTGGTGGACAAGACGACGCCGCCGCCGCAGCAGCAGCAGCAGCAGGGTCAGCTGGAGACGCATGTGGAGGGAAAGCATGAACGGGGTGAGGAGAGGGATGTAGAGCAGGCGTAGTGAAGATGGGTGGATGAATGAATTAATGAATGAAAGAGAGGGTGGTCACTGGCAAATTATCGGCAATTCCTAACGTAGTTGGATCTGGGCGATATAGATGGTGTTATAGACCGGGCCGTCGCAAAAGGCTCCGTCCGGTCGGGAAATAGACAGCATGTACATACCTATGTACGGAGTACATGGATACGTGGTACATACAAAGTTTGGACAAGTTCCGATGACGAAATTGCAGAGATGTAGCTGAGAGAGGAGAGCTGAAGCCGAAGCTGAAGAAAAGAAAGCTGAAAAGGTAGCTGAAAAAGGAGCAAAGCTGAGACAACAGCCGCTGACTGTTTGTGATGTGTTGCGCCAATCCATAGCGACGGGGCAATGGACGCATTCAACACAGAGAGTATGTACCTATTTATGTACCTGCCTCCTGTGGACATCTACTTTTACGAACAGAATGGAAGCGCTCTACGGAGTAAACCGCCACGGCAATAACGTTTTCAAAAGTCTGCATGACAGGGGATGCCCGCTCCCTGGGATGGAAATTGAATCGATAGATGTCGACAAGACGATTTGCCATCTGTCCGGATCCGCGGTCTCGTTGGCTGGCGACTGGAATGCGATGCGTGGTGTTGCTCGTGTGGATGTGCAGTGTAGATGGACAAGATTGCGTCGGAGTTTTCGTGGCAATTACATATGTAGCGATTATCGGGGGAAACGAGGAATACTTCCACACTTTAATTCGCAAGTCGCGTGCTTGTAGCCACGTGACCTGGGATGAGGCCATTGACAGGAGTCCAGGGAGCCCAAGGCGGACTGAATCGAACAGGCTGAATGCGATAAGCGTTGGTCTTGAAAACCTGTCTTGAAAGTTGAGGCAGTCCTGCAGTGACAGCCTTAATGATGAGTGCGTACGAAGTATATATATTTAAGTTCGGGTTCTGAAGAACGTCTTTCTATCTACGTACTCCGTATGGAGGAGCCCAATGTCTCAGTTGCCATTTTCGCCTGTGAAAGCTGTAAAATGCGGGGGACAGGGGCAGTGTCTTACCAAGAACAATGGATGTGCCACGAGTCCCACGACAACTAATTGTTGAGAAATGGCGAAGAAAGGACAAGACAAAAAAAGTCAAATGACAAGAGGTAACGTATCAACGCAAACGCCCCGAGGCTTCAAGCTATTAGGCCGGTTCCCATCAGGCCATCGCACGTGGGCTGCTCGCCGCTTGAGAAACGTCCCCGTCGCGTTCCTCAGCGCTCCTCACAGACATGGTGCCTAATCGTTAATAGTAATGGTACTCCGTAGGTATGTACAGAGATGGGACCGGGCACAATAGCCGCTGGCCAGTAGCTCGCCGGATCGCCGGGCCCTTTTCTGGAAGCGGAGTCGATTATCGAGTGATGTCGAGGTAGTTGAGAAAGTCGAGGCTCTTGGGGTTCTGAGATTTGGTCCCTCCCTAGGTAACTTGCCTGAAATGGCCACACGTGGTTATACAACGTGCTGTGATTGGCTGCAGCTTATGTCGACATGTGCCATGGCTCATCCTCCTCCACCCGCCACCCCCACAAAGACCCTTCAGCCTTGAGTCTTTGACCAAGATCCTCTACGCCAACTTGCCAATTTGGGCCATTAACCCCATGCGAGATCAGGTGTCGTGTGCGATAATGTCCATCTTCTTCTTGTTCCTCCCGTCGCAAGTCATAGATGGCTGTCGGCCGGGCCGTCTGGGAGCCAATCAAGCCCAAAACGTGGCCCTTACTTGAACTTGGCGTTTTCCTTTTGCAATTAGGCCTCCAACGCTGCGCTGTTGGACCGTGGTTTCCGAGGATCCAACAATTTCCGACTCAACATGCTCACGTTGTGTTATATATCTGTACACTTGGAGCCTTTCCACGAACAGGTGGTCTGTTTTTTACGTTCTTTGGCGTGAACGGATCTTCTCCATCCCTTTTCCTTCTCTTCCCCTCTTCATCACGGCAGGGACCTTTCCATCACGGCTTTGAACGTTTGTTGTCGACGCACACGACAACCGCCTGCCCAAGATGGTTATGACCGAATATACTTACGTGTTTGTCATTGGCACCTTTTTCGCGCTTCTCGAGGCGTTTAACAATGGAGCCAGTAAGTCAAATGAATACAATACAATATGCACATCGAAAGAGGAGCTCTGATTTGTCTCTGCTTCTCGACGTGCAACAAGAACCACTTGGAGTAGAATCAACCAGGTTGCTAATCACACCTCTTCCCTGGCAGATGATGTTGCAAATGCGTGGGCTACCAGTGTCTCGTCACGGTCAATCACCTACAGACAAGCCATGGTCCTGTGCTTGGTTTTCGAGCTGCTCGGTGCCCTGACTGTGGGCGCTCGAACAGCTTCCACCATCAAGAACGGAATCATCCCACTCGCAGCCTTCAAGGACAACCCCGGTGTCCAGCTCCTGGCCTTTACGTGTGCGGCTGCCGGTGCCTCGCTCTGGGTGCAGTGGTGCACTCGCCACTCCGCCCACGTCTCGTCCACATACTCGCTCATCTCCTCCATTGCCGGCGTGGGCGTCGCTACTGTCGGTGCCAGCGGCGTTCAATGGGGATGGAACAACGGCAAGGGTCTCGGAGCCATCTTTGCTGGGCTGGGAATGGCCCCTGCCATCTCTGCTGTATTTGGAGCTGTCATTTTCATGCTCATCAAGACGGTAGTCCATGTTCGCAAAAACCCCATCCGCTGGGCTGTATGGACCTCCCCCTTTTTCTTCCTCATCGCCGGCGTTGTATGTACCTTGTCAGTCGTGTACAAGGGCTCACCTCGTCTGGGTCTCGATAAAAAACCTGCCTGGTTCATTGTTGCCGTCACCCTTGGCGTGGGCTTCGGCTTGTTTGTTCTGTCGGCCTTGTTCTTCGTGCCCTACGTCCATGCCAAGGTGCTGAAGAAGGATTACACCGTCACCTGGAAGGATATTGTCCTCGGCCCCCTTCTCTTCAAGCGCCAGGCCCCCGCGGACGCTGTCAATGCCAAGGTGCCCAACTACGCCGTCGTCCAGCACGAAGATGACCCCAGCGAGAGCGAGACCCGCAATGATGATGACGGAGTTTTTGATCCCAAGAACCTCGAGAAGACTGGCAAGCCTGGCCAAGTGATTCCTGAGACCGACAGCAACAACAACCAGAAGCTCATTCTTGCCGAATGCCACCAGGTCGGCTACAAGAGACTCGTCTTCGAGGCCCGCCAGCGCCACCACGCCAAGCTCCGACGCGGCAATGGTCCTCTGGCTTGGGCTATGCGCACTCTTCACGCCAACCCCATGGGCGCCGGCTCCATCTACGAGAAGCACAACGTCGTCATTGTTTGCAAGAGAATTCCTGCCATGGTCGTCGTTGCCCTCCTCTACGGTATGAACTATGACATCCACAGCGCGCAGGTCGGTATCGAAGGCACGCCCGACGGCCGCCGCATGCAGCGCGTGTACGATGTGGCCAAGAAGTACCCCAACGAGGTCGAGTATCTCTACTCTTTCGTGCAGATCATCACCGCCTGCACGGCTTCTTTTGCACACGGTGCCAATGATGTCGGTAACGCTGTCGGCGTCTGGGCTGCCATGTACTCTGCTTGGTCTACCGGCAAGGCTTTGACGTCAAACTCTCCTGTTGAGCTGTGGCAGATTGCCGTCATTGCGCTGACGATCTGCATCGGTTTCATCACCTACGGGTACAACATCATGAAGGGTACGTTGCGTTGCGTTGCCTCCCTCACTCTGAATCCAGCTCTGTGACTTCAAAGTACACAGTTTCTTCAACAAAAAAGAAAAAAAAAAGAAAAAAAAAAAGGAGATCATGTTCGCTAACTCTCTCCATATAGTCATGGGCAACAAAATCACATACCACTCCCCTAGTCGTGGCTCCTCCATGGAAATGGGCGCCGCCATCACGGTCCTCGTCTTCTCGCAGTATTCCCTCCCCGTGTCCACATCCATGTGTATCACGGGCGCTACCGTCGGCGTCGGCCTCTGCAATGGGACTTTCCGCGCCGTCAACTGGCAACGAGTTGGCCTCTTGGTCTTTTCGTGGTTCATGACCATTCCTATTGCTGGCTTGATTGGTGGGTGTTTGATGGCGATTTTGCTAAATACGCCTCACTTTAAATAAGTGGGAGCCTTTTTTTTTGTTTCTTCAATTGCATTTTCTGCATGGTGTTGAGTGTTATTGGGAGGGCCAAAAACGGCATTACATGATTTGGGTATTTTGCTTATTAAAGGATATCGCCGGTTCTTATGATGAATAGTTCCTTGATATTAAAAAGGTGGACTTGGGATAGGGCATTGCCAGAAGATTTAGCGTGCATTTTGTATATATACACCACGCTGCATTTGATGATGAAACTGGATTATCGCTCTCTTACTCTCTCTTTTGTGTGCGCTTTCCTGCCTGCGTGTCTGTCGTGCTCTCTGCCGCCGATGACTAAGTAGTAGGTAGTAAGTGAACAGTTCAGTACAGTCAGTACAGTCAGTAATGGCTGAACCTGGAGGCTGACGTCGGTTGATGATGACCCAACATTGTGGCCAGGATACATTCCCCATGGCCAGAATCATGCTACGTATCGCTTTGGCATGTTCATTCAAACGTTGACACTGTTCCGCGTGGCAGCGGAGCTGACTTCAATCGCCCAGAAGTGCCACCGGCCTCTGCACATCAAACGAATTTCATCACGGGAATCAGAAGATGGCAGAGAACAGACGAAAAATGCATGCGCACGCGGCCTACGCCATGAGAACGTTCACCTCTCCTAGTACTGAGCCGTCTGGCGTGTGTAATGCCAACCAAATACACCTGTGCTGTTTTGGCGAACAACGCATCAGACGCCTGATGTGTTCAAATCGTGTTCGAATTAGATGCACCGCGACGAGACCTTCCTTGCGCGCAGAAGCCCGTTTGTGCCGACGTTCTTCTCGCAATAGACTCACAATCTGCAAATGCTACTTAGTCCCGTCTATAAAAATCTGGGCGTATCCTTCGTGGACCTCCTCTGGAGCCCAGAATCCTCTACATACTCAACAAGACATTACCTTGACTAGCTGTCATACCAGCACGAAAGCCAGTCGTCAATCGAAAATCGACTGATCTTCGCCCAAGCTGATCTACTAGCTTTCAGACGGGGAGAACCCTACGAAAAGCATACGCTTCGCCCGGAAACGAAAGCGCGCCACGACCCAAATGACGGAAAGAACCGATACAATTTTCCCTCATCCTGTCGGGGATGGCCAGGCGGTGTCACAGGCTCCTCGGTGGGAGGCAACGACCAAGATCTCTATTACCCATCGAAATCTTATTTATCGAGGCCTAGAACGCCGATATGAGGAGCTGCAGGAGCTTCAAGACCGCGCCAGGGAACATACCGCACCAGAGCTGCCATTCTACTTTGACGCCGGTATCATGCCGTCAAGACCTCCCACGGAACTCACGGAGCCTGAATATGCTGCCACGGGGACGGGTGTTCCATGGCGGACTGAAGCTCAGCGTGCGGATATTTCGGATACACCAGGCGAGGTTGAAGACCGTCAAGATGTAGGAACATGCAACGGAGCATTAGGAGGCGGTGATGCGAATGCCCCTTTGCGGTACTGCCGTGAACGAGACGCAATCAAGAGAGCCTTGGACAGAAAGATTGAAATGCTGGACCTGGATCCGGGGCTGGATGATCTTTCGCCTGAAAGTGACACCTTTGCGGGCATTCTGGAGGAGTTTCTGGATCATCTGGAGGCGCATTGCTGCCCGCGTGATGATGCAGCATCAGAGCAAATGGCGGCATCCGAAGACCCGGGAAGACAGCCTGACGATCTCGATCGACACCACGCTTGTGTGAGTGTCAAACATATGGAGTGCTTGCAGGAGCATATCGATCAGCTGTGGTATTTACAGTTTGACGACAACATGAGTAGTATGCGTAGGACGATACAAAGCTCCCCCGAGGCGAGGGCCGCAATGAGAAACAGTCGTGGCATGGGCAGTCCACTCGTGGATGGCTATACGCCTGATTAGGAGATATCCGCGTGCGACTTTTGACCACCTTGGGCATGGAAGTCCCTGCTGTCATGACCCATGGGAGTCGACGACATTGCCAGTGGATCAGTGAGGCGAGGCGAGACTCAAGAGCCACGGACCTTGGTCGAAGCCCATGTATCTAGAGAGGTCAGTGCAGCAGAGGGAAGCGAGGACCCCCGACGAACAGTTGGCCATTGCTAAAGCCGCCCTCGCCGCCGGTAGATAGACATCTAGTCGAAGAATCGATGCTTGACGGGTGTAAGATTCGTTCATGGACCGAACTACTCTCGGGGGGACTGCTAACATGCCAGTAGAAGACGGTAATCGGCCTTGCACGGCTCTCTTGTCATATACTTCAATACTTGTCAGTCCATCACCGCATACTAAATAGTGGGATGTGGGAGTTTGTAACAGTCGCCCATGAAGAGCGTCAAACATTGACAGGAGGATTAAGATGGCGAGACTTTCTTCTTTGCAAAGCGTTGCCTGAAAAATATTCTCTGAGAAGTGTCAACCACTGCGTGAAATACTGGGACGGCAAGACTTTCTTTCATGAGTAGATAGTGTCAACTATTGTCCAAAGTATTGAGACAGCGAGACTAGCACGTAGGCAATAGGTTTACCAATCATTTGAGATTCTTCGCTTCGCTTTAAACACATCAGTTATGTACGGAGTAGCGAACCTGCTGCGAATCTGCGATGTCACGATATGCATTCGTGACCAGAACCACGGGCGGCGGCACATCCTGACGCGAATTTCAAAGATAAAATACAGGAACTCTCAAGAGCCGCTCCTTTTTGAGGGGTTGATGAAGCTCAGAGAGCTGCTTCATGTGACAGGACGACTTTTGGTGGTCACTGCTGGGCAAGATTGTGAAGAGCAAAGTGATGCAAATCCACAGGTGCGAATAGCGATACTCGAGTAGCACGGTACAGTATTACTAAGCAAGTCGAGGCCTGACATGCCCCTTGATTGGCGCAACACAGCATTAAGTGGAACTCGGACGGAAGATTCCAATGCGAGAAGTGAGGACAGAAAAAAAAGGTCTTTGTCCTCGCTCTTCTCAGGCACTCCGTATTCTGTGTGAACGCACCCTTCTCCTCGAAGCCATTCACGACCAACCGGCGCAGTATCAGCCGTCGGTTCAGGCCCAGCAAATAAGCCGAGCGATCTTCCTTCTCGACTGCCTGTCACATCCGCACAAGTAGCCGCCTCGTGTGCGCCGACTGTTCTGCCCACCCAGACCAACATCATGGATCACGGACGCGATCCCTGCCCCTGGGTCATCTTCAATGACTTTGGCGGCGCATTCTGCATGGGGGTACGTATGACGATGAATTCACCAAAGCTAGGCCCTCGCATGCGGCGGCAAGGCTCGACTTAATTCTCTAACCCCGCGGGCCCAATTCCCCGATTCAACCGTGAGCATGGGCTAACCTGTAGTCGTTTCCGACTCTTCCAGGCTATCGGCGGTACCATCTGGCACGGCGTCAAAGGCTTCCGAAACTCTCCATATGGCGAACGCCGCATCGGAGCCATCACGGCCGTCAAGATGCGCGCGCCCGTTCTAGGCGGCAACTTCGGTGTCTGGGGTGGTCTCTTCTCAACCTTTGACTGCGCCGTCAAGGGTGTGCGCAAGAAGGAAGATCCCTACAATGCCATCATTGCTGGTTTCTTCACCGGTGGCTCATTAGCATTCCGTGGTGGCTTTAAGGCTGCCCGGAATAACGCCATTGGGTGTGCTGTTTTGCTGGCCGTCATTGAGGGAGTCGGCATTGGCTTCTCCAAGATGATGGCCGGGGGCACGAAGCTGGAGGCACCGATAGCGCCACCTGAAATGAAGCAGGGTGCTAGTCTGTGATGAGGGCGGTGAAGAAACAAGAGAGAAGGAGAGATGAAACCCCTCCCCCCCCCCCCCCCCCCCCTCCAAGGCACACAGGAACGACCATTCTCGTTTGGAATCGCGTCAAGGGACAACGAAAACCGAGTCGAAAACGGATAGAAGAAAGCGGCCGCGCGACTGCTTTGACGTCTTGGATGACAGATGGCTGTGTGCATGAAACAAACTTCGACGTGGGCTGTAACAATATCATGCGGTCATTGGATCGTTTTGATATTTTCTTATAATATGAACCTTTTTTTTTTTTTTTTGCGAGCAGGGAATACATTGCTCCAGTGTACAACGACATCCGGAAAGAAACGGCAACAAAAAAAGCGACACGTCATCTTTTGTCTGTTGACTGCGATTCTCTTCGAGTCGATAACCACACCAACAAGGAGCGCTTGCCACGAACGAAGCCTAAACAATTTGTCGACGTCGAAAGCGATTCGGAGATGGCAACGGTGAAAAGGAAGGGATGGCGCGATCTAGAAATCTCACGGCTGACTCATGGGAGGCTCGGCCGGCTTGACGACGATGGAGGTGTAATCGGTATGGGCATCGTATCGGCGTTTCAAACTGTACTTTAGACTGGATATGCGAGCGTGTGTGGCGTTATATCCAAGGCAGGACTGCTGGCACTGTCCGCATTTCGCATGGGGTCTGAGGGGATAGAAGGACCCTGGCGCAGCTAATCGGACGGTGTCGGTAGTGTAGCTGGAACCATCTTGAGTTGAGTATATAAAAAAGTCACCACTATGCCATGTACTGGTCTGTATCTGCACGTTTCTGGGGCTTTCTTCGTGACCTTCTCCTGAGTTTTGTCATGTTTCCTTTAGTGAATTAAGTTGGATTCTACTCCGTACCATATAAAATCTAACTTCACGTGTTTCTCAAACATGGTGATGCTCCAAAGACCATTGGCGTTTCAACTGAGATCGTCCACTTGGACGATGCCCCCTAGGTACCCGGGTTTGTGACAGGGGCAAGATTCTAAGACAGGGCCATGTATGGATCTGTCGAATCGGGATTACTGGGGGCGAAAAGATACCTAGCAACCTACGTACCTACCTAGGTTGAACTTGCACAGAAGAAAGTTTGTTGCACCAAAGGAGCTGGTCACTTCTTTAGTGACAAAGCCCTCGGAGTCCTGACACGCTACGCGATACACACATGCACCTCTTTCCTCATTGCCTACCTCTGGTAAAGAACTTCTCAGATGCCAGACACGGTATACATATACCCAAAGTTACCGCCCGTGGTAACAGGTATCAAACAGGCGTATACATACATGATCTTAATGCCAAATCGCCTGCCATGTGCACCCTTGAAAGTCCTAACAACGCGCTTCCTCCAACCAAACCCCCCCCCCCCCCCCCCCCCCCCCCCAAAAAAAAGCCAAAGAAAGATAGAAAAGATAGCCTAGTACAGAAGAGAGAAACTTATAGAACAAAACACGTGTCCGAGATATCTTAAAGTACGACGCTGTTGAAAATTCATCCGCTAGATGCTGCTCTCACCTCATTCTTTACCCCAAGCGCTCTCGCGCGTCACGAAGAAGATGCTTGCGTGAATCAGGATGCTGAGACGAACTTCACGCCCACACAACGGCAGCGCAAGTAAAGTTGGGCTGAGATACGCTGACTTGCTCGACAATCCATCGAATCGCAAGTTTGGCCGCCAACTATAGACGGATCTGGCATGGTGAACACATGTCACCTAGAGCTAGCCATCAGTCCCGCAGCGACCTTGACGGCGGCGTTGACGTCTTTCCTGCGAACCCCAGGAGACCGCCCCAGGCATACTGTATTGTTGCTCAGTTCTGACGTGAAACCGTTAGCTCTTAAGCATGGAAGCCGTGGCCGCTAGGTCTAGAGTGGCCTGCAGCACTACAACAGTAATGAAGACGAAAGCTTAAGGGAGCGCTTACCTGCAAGTAATACGACTACATCGAGAGTCACCCTCACCTTGTTCGGCCAGGTGACCGGCTGTGGCCACGCCCGGTTGCCGGAACGGGGCGAAATATGCGCTGGTGCTGCTGTGCCGAATCCGGTTGCATTCCCTGATATTGATGATGGTGCTGACTCTGATGCTGGTCCCGGAAAGGATTGTGAGCCCTGGGCTATTCCGCCATACTTTGCCACAAAAGAGTTGCCTGCTGAATAGGACGATTCTACAACTCCAGCCGCAGAGGTTCTGCTACTGTTTCTGCTGGTCGCGTACATGCCGCTACCCGGGCGTCCGTATAAGACCTGCTGCGATTGTAAGCCACTGCCGTCGTTTACTTGCACTGTCTTTTCGTGTTCCTCGAGCTCGTTGAGGTCGATATCGGCGTGTACAAAATCAGTTCTTTGCGGTATGAAGATACCGAGCCGTCGAAGATGCGTTTCCACCTCGTCGGAGTCGAAGAAGTCACCTTCAAATCCGGCAAGCACCATTTGTAGTCTTCGGTCGGGTCCGCAGTGTATTTTCTCGTCCCGCGTCGCTTGCACCGCTGGTCTCCACGGGCCCATGGACATGCCTGTCATTGCCTGAGGCTTGCCGTACGACTGCGTGCCCTGATTTCCGACCGGCATACTACTGCTGCTGCGGCTGGCGTCGCTGTTTCCAGATGCTTTGTCGGGGCTTGTTGTAGTTATCGGAGGATGGTCCGGAAGAAAGGTGCCTGCCCCGCCGAGATTGGTGAAGGGATATTTCCAGAAGCAGAGGTCCTCGTGCGGACTACAGTTCAATGTCTTTTGGAAGCGTCTCATGATTTCATCTTTCGTCTCAAACAAAAGACAGAATCCGAATACGGCAGCGAACCGCTCGGGTGACGGACTCCAGCTCGTCAGAAGCCGAAAACCCCTCTCCGTTGAATGGCGCTGCAGACGACGTCCAAAAGTGTGCTCATTGGCGGCGAACGATGACGGAGCGGGTAGAGCCTGGTATGGCGAAGGCGCGCTTGCCATAGTTGCATCGAAATCAGCGACAGCCCTTGATTCCATGGACGAGTAGACTGGAAAATCAGCGTCGTGCGGTGCCGCAGCCGTGGTCATCCCATAGCTGACTGGGTGAGATTGGACGTCGATCAGGGGGGCGGAATACGAGGTCGAAGTTGAAGCCGAAGTCGAAGCCAAGCTAGAAGCTGCAACAGCCGGCGCCGTGATAGGGTCTCCGTACGTTTCAGAATAGCTGGCTTCCTGGAAAGAGACCCCTTGATGAATTGTGCCCTGCGCAGATGATGGGGTATTGCATTGCGCCGACGATGCAGGCATGCGGGGATACTGCGCGCCAGATTCACTGGCATTGGCTACTTCCGCGCTATCCTCATCAGACGGGCTGCTGTAGCCATTGATTGCTCCAGATTTCACTCGATCAGCGGTAGCGGTGATCTTCTTGGCAATAGATGACAATCTTTGGAAAGTCTGGGGTGCTCTTTCCAGTACTCGCTCGGATACAAGGATACCAAAGAAGTCATTGAAGTCCCTGCTGATGTCGTCGTTGGCTCTTTCCAGCTCCTTCACACGCTTTTCCAACGTCGTGATGGTGGTGTCCTTGCGTTGGCGATATGCCCGCTGAGCGAGCCGAATTTGGGTTCGACGGCGCTGCATCCATCACATTGTCAGAATGGGTCCTAAGCACCTTGACACAATTGCAGTAGGAAGACTGTGACTTGCCTCAGCCGCGGTCTCATCCTTGGTGTTTTTTCTCGGCCTCCCTCTAGACCCTTTCTTGGGACCATCCTCGCCGTTGAGTTCATCCACCTTTACTTCGTCTTCATCTATGCCTCTGGAGTTCCTTCGTGCCACAACCGAACCGGACACTCGCGGGAGGGAATTCGGGGGACTCAGGCGGGAATGAGGCAGCTGGCTGAGGGGATTCATTGCACATGCAAAGGAACTGCGCTTTCGAAGCGAAAATTTTGTACAAAAGCAGCCAGCACGCGCGGAGTGCCCCGGGGAGAATTGCTGGCCATGTGTTCACGTGTTGGCACCGCAACTTGCATTACAACAGCCTTCTCAAGCTGGCGAACGGCTGTGAGGCTGCCAGTTGCGCACCTCTTGTCGTTGAAAGAGTGATTACTGTGCAAGAGGCAAGGGGCAACCGACGGAGTCATGAGGCTGGCTGGGGCGTTGCATTGTTCCCTCTGGCCAGGCGCGTTGAAGACGGTTCTGCTGTTGGTGGAGAGGGACGATGTCTTTACCCCGTCCAGCCAGGCCACGCAGGGGTGAATGGCAACGGGGGAGGGGTAAGGTACTGACTGAGGCAGGGGGGGAGCAGGCGATCGAGTTCCAGCCAGACTTTAAGGGATGTACAAAGGGATTTAGAGGTCTGTTTGATTTTCAACTAAGAGAGGAACTTTGACAGCGGTCACATCACATCGTGAGTCTGACCCCTTTGAGCCAAGTATGTATTACACACTCGGCCCAGCAGACTGGAACAACTGCGACAGGTGGAACAGCTGGAGCAGAATGTTGCCGAGTGGGAGCACTGCACCGACCCGCCATCTGCCCTAGCCTAGGTACTTAAGGCATTTACCGCACTATGGAGTTACTCCGTACATGCCTGATAAAAGAAGCGCCGGCCAACTTCTTTGGTGGATACTGGAATCCCGTTCTTCGGCGCCGAACATGCTCAGAACTTTTGCTCCGTAGAAGCCTTCATAGGTATGTACCTACCACGGTCACGTAACGAGACGGGCCACACATGACAGTACATACATACATACCTCTATGCACCTCATACTGTATACCACTCCGTATCGCTGCATTGGGTAAAGGCAGGGGTGTCCGCGAGGCTAGCTGCAGAGTTTGTCTTGAAAGCTTGTCTCTGGACGCTTCAATATGTACTAGGGGGGTTTAGTTTAGTCAACCCGCCAGTCTCGAAGTCTCTCGCCCCCAGTTTCAAAGATCCAAGTCCGCCTATGCATTGTTTGACGCTACATTAGGTAACCATTGCCCGCTAGGTACAAATCAACACCTTTGCCCAGACCTCGGCCTGCCACAGGTTATGTACAATGGATGTTACGGAGTCCAAGCTTGCCTTCGGCTGTGATCCACGAGCGCCGACAAGCTTTCATACATGTAAAGCTCGTAACAAAGCGGGGCTTTTATTTCGGGACATCAAGATGCGCATTTGGCGACTACCTACCGCTCCTGGCATGTGGAGCGAGAAGGAGCCCATCACCTTTTCGCATTTGCCCAATTCGTCCACAAATGCCGCCTTTTGCCAATGTACATAGCATAGGTATTAGGTACAGCTACGGCCCACGTCCTTCCGGCTACCAGGTAGGTACATATGTAACCTATGTAAATATGTATGTAGAAGTTTCAAGTGCCGCTTGATCGGTCAGATTGCCCCGTTGTTGAGCACGTGCGATCAAAACTGTGGCTGGCCTGACATGTGATTGACGCTGCACATGATGGGAGTATCGTTTCTAGGCATTCCCAGTCTTTCAGCAGAACAGCCGTTTTCTTGAATATGGCTTTCCGCATCACACACCTGTTCGACGGGCCAGAAGTCAAGATGTTCGACAAAAAAAGCTGATCAAGCTTCACGATCTCGTCCAGGGTGCCCTTGGAAAGTGGGCAAAGTCTCGCTCGCCGGACAAGAAGCGTATCTCGCGACGTCGAGGCTTCCCCATCGAGAACCTGCGACTGAAGCTTGGCAACTGCGTAATCTTCGAGACCGCATCAGCTGTGTTTCTAGGATGGCCTGCTGCCATCTGCAGCTTGAGCAGGCTACTGGATGATCTGAGATGCTTACGAACGAATGATGTGTGACAGCGATGATATTATGGAAAGGCTCACAGTGCCTGCATACACAGACCCGAGTGCCATGTGCTGTACCACTCTGCAGGAGATTAGCCCACGGACGCAGTACCCGAAAAATGCCCTTTGGCTATCTATGAACCATTGCTGGCTGCGTGGCTCGAGCCTTGGCGCATTAATACACCAACGTGCGACACCTGGACATCAAGCCTTCGAATATCCTCCTGCGGCCAGATCGAGCCTACTTGGACGACTTTGAAATCTCTCGATACATGACTGGCCGAGAACAAAGCATAACAGATGGCGTGCCCGGGACCGAGCGATGGCGAGCCCCCAGAGCTATGGTGACCACCGGTCCGGCATGCAGCTATGAGAGATACACTCCCTGGGATTGGGACTGATGTTCCTGAATATTGCGACAGTGCTTCTACAATGCAAGGCTTGCCGATTTTGACAAGACCTTGAACTACCCATCGCGGCTTTCTAGAGATGAACAGCCGGCGCTGCGCAAGAAGAAGCTCAAGGCTCACCAGGACAGATTGACGGCGCATACTTTGGTCCGGCCCTGGCCACTCACGAATTGAATATCGCACGTGATTTCGTCGAACCGGCATCGGAGATCTAGTGCCGCCATGACTGACGAGAAGCTCTCCATTTTTTTGCAAAATCGATAATAAGAATGTAGTGGCTTTGACTAAGGATATAAAAGGAATAGAACTGAAGATCACAAGTCAAGAGATAGGCGAGAATGGGACTACTTGGAAGTGACGACATGATGATTTGCCTCGTTTTACTTAAAGTGCTGTGAAAACCATACAACTATGCCACACTGGACGTTTGTGTGATCAACGACAGCCTTCGTCCCCGCTGACATATGCACGATGTAGCGTAGGGAGGTAATGACGATGACGAATGTTCATCACCCAAGATACGCTGTACACACGGCGTAGATACTGTGACGAAGTGTCACAAAGTCAGTCAGTCGTCTATATGTGCTAATTCCAAGACAGCAGTTGTCTTGATATCGTACCCTTTTGTGGGGTGTGTAGCTCAGTTGGATCGCACATTGACTGGCCGTTACAGATACTGTGTACATAAATTGGAGTTGCGAATCATGGATAGTTTAGCTATCTAACGAAATAGGAAGAAAAATTCATCAACGTCCCATACAGAAATACAATAGACCATTAGCCCCCCTGCTATCAATGACCTCAATGCTCGTGGTATCTTCATCTGTTGCTGGTGTTCCTATAAACGGGTACAAATACATGCTCCAATTCCATACATTCGATGTGTGGAGATGCCGTACAAGAAAACGTTATAAAATATGCGCAGCCGTTCGTTCAAGAAAAGGAGGCAGAATCGCAAACTTCCGGACCTATGCGCCTATTTATCCCATGCGTCTCTCCAAGCCTTACCCCGAGCACTTCCATGCCCTCGCTGCTTTTTTATCTCACATTCCACCAAGGCATTCCATCTGGGCCCTATAAACGGATCAACTTCTGGTTCCTGACCCGGCGAGATGCCCATACGTTTCAGCTGCGCCTCAATGGCTTCTGAAAATGGGAACTGCGACACTGGCATCACGCCAACGTTAGGTGGGGGGCCGAGATTCATCTTGTCGGCCTGCAGCGCGGCCTTCTCATCGCCACCTCGTGATGAGGACGAAGATAAGGGTGAGGAAGAGGGAGAGGGAGAGGAAGACGCTTCCGGAACGGACGCAGGATGCTTTTCCTCTTCGAAGAACTTGTTGAGCGCTTCCCCTCTTGCCACCCAATCGCGCCATATCTTTTCCAGCTTCCATTCCCACCACAGCTTGGTGAGTTTCACACTCCAACGGTACGAAGAGGTGAGCGAGCGCGAAGCCTCTGCGTCACGGACCTCTACACCGGATAGGCCCTCTTGTCGCATCTGCGCGGCCATTAGATCTTCCCACTCGTCTTCCTGCGTAGCCTGCCATGTGGGTTCCTCGTCTGTCTCGAGCCACTTTATCATTGTTTCGCGGTAGAAAATGCCCTTTTGGCCAACCATCTTGGATAGAGCTGGCGGTTGGGGTTTCTTCAGCCGCAAGAACGGCAGGCCGTCTGATGTGGCACAGAGGTTAAGATTGTGGACCTTGGATTGGAGTCTGTAGGTTGGTGCATAGTGCGGTGCGTCGGTCTTGGAGATATTGACGAGGAAGGGCTCCTTGGGGGGTAGTTTCGGTCGTGGTGGTGGTAGTGGTGTTCGGTTCGGTGGGGGCGGCATGCGGCGCAGATGGGATATGACTTGGGCATATTCGGTAGATTTTTGGTCTTGGGCTTTGACGAGCAGAGAGAGCAACTAGGTTGGGTTCATATCCGTGAGCTTTTTGGTTGTCTTGATAGTAGTTTGTCTGCATTAGAAGTGAACTTCTTTGGGTAAGTGACAAATCATAAGCTCACCTTGTAGCCCGCTGCCATGGAAGCATACACTAGTCTGAGACTCGTGAGCGGGCGGTCGACGACGAAGCGCGATCGGACAGCATGACGAAGTGCGCTTCGCTCGGGCGTAGCGACTTTGTCGGCAGATCGGAGTAGCGCTCGATAAAGAGAGATAGCCGCGATGCGGTGGCGCGAGTTGCGCGCTGGGACGAAGCGCTGTCGCTGCATCGTCTGGAGAAGGGCGGCGGGGCTATCGCGGTCGTGGATTCCACGTGAGCATCCTCACGGCTACGACATCCGAAATAGGGAGAGGGATGCGATTGGGGCGGAACGGGAGGGACTGTTGTCCTCTCGCTGCTGGTGAGTGTATTCGTCGATAGTAGGAGGGCTGGTTTTCGTGCTTCGTGAAGTCCGGGACGGAAGCGGAGCTTTCGAGCCTGCAAGTTTGACTGGTGTCTTTGGTCCACTCAATTTCATGTTCAACTTGCTCAATGCTATGTGCATTAGGTTCCTAGGTACATACCTAGCAAGTCGAGAACGCTATGGACTTTTGGCGTTTTTCTCATTCTCCTTTTTGCAAATCATCCAACAGACTCAAGGAATGAACCTCTGCATGTGCGTTGTTCCATCATCTTCATCCTCTTTATATCCTGACCAATTCTTTCGCAGGGAACTTCACCCCTTATCCTGAGGAGCGTTGGACTTGCTGAGGTGATCACTCGCTAGCCAACGGAGTACCTACCCATACGGTACCTCCTAGGTACCTACGTTCACGCGCGAAGTTTTAGGCATGTGAGGGACTTGGATCTTTGCATGTACCGGATCGATGTTGCGTTTGGTACGACATGATTCTGTTGATCCCTGTGATATGTACCCCCGTACGGAGTAGTTACGCACAGGCAGAGATGCACGGTATCTAAATACATAGGTATGCTCGGTCTCAATGCTTGACTTGACGTCTTGAACAACGACAACCTCCTCACCTTGGTGCCTTGCACGGGGCCAGCCACCTTCCCGCGCCCCCGTTCCGAACAGCCGAGTACATACATAATCTGAAGTTGAGGACCGTTCTGTCTTCATTTTCCTCCGCCTTTTAGGTAGTTTTAACCAGCACGCTGTCCATGTGGTAGAAATAAACCCCGTTTATCCACGGGCCCCGCACAGGGTCGGACACGCAACATGTCCGCTGTCCGACACCCGTGGGCCGTGGCGCCGACGAGGCGAGAAAACATGAAGTCGGGATGACGGACTTTGCTGGCGCGACTAAGTCTTGATAATGCTGATTTGGCGATGTGGATGGAACTACACAATCGGCACTGGGCAGACTCCGTAGGTCACTGAAGTTTCAAGTGACAAAGCATCAGATTAGGTACCTACCTAGGTACTACCTACCTTATGAGCGTGCAACTCGTCAGCTCTCGCTTGGTTTCAGATGCGCGCAATTGTTGACATCAGATGTCCTCTGGCGCCTTTCCTTCGCGTCTTATACTCCGCGTCTACTAATGTACCCTTCGCGTCTTTTCCATGTCGTCTCCACGTCTCGATGTTGCATCCATGATCCAGGCTCCAGCACACGCCCCCCGCAACTCAGATCGTTGGAACTTGGGTCTGTTCCCCTTTTTGCTGGCCGCGGGATCGCATCCCGGAGAGCTAGCGACACTCATCTGCTCTGGTACAAAGGCAAATGACTAGGGATGTATATATACATACATTTGTATATAATTACTTCCTGTTACATAGCCGGCATTTTCGGGACCAGGGCTGAAGCCACATCGTCGTACTGTTGGCTCAACCACTTTGGACCCCCGCGAGCTTTGACCGGGGCCCTGGCTACGGTACCTAGCTATTTATGTACATGTACCTACTGGCCGAGCTGCGAGTTGCCTGCCGCCGCAGCCGGCTTACTTGCTTCAACTTCTCCGTGTCTCTGCGCTCCCTGTTTTCCATTTCTTACCCCTTCGCTGCGCTCTTGCCTTCTAGATATTTTGCACAGCGCCACTTCTGACAGTCTTGTTCTCTCGCACCTAACGCCGTGCCGTCGGCTGAGAGCTCAGCCTTTTCATTTCGCTTCATCAAGGACTATTCGTGGCTGGCTCCCTTTACTTATTCTAGCCTCAGTTTTACTCCAGCGCGTCACGACTCCGGGTTATGCCATAACCCTTTCTTGCCGTACATCCGATACTACGGCATTTTCAGCAACCCCGTCCATGCCGAACCCCCATCGCAACTGCTTTCATCGAAAAATAAGTCAACCCATGGCCATACTTAGCCGCTAGGTCTAAGACTTTGCGAGGGAGTTCTTTCCAGGCAAAGTCGCTGCAGATATATGAGTATTTGCAGCGAACGCGAGAAGCTGGTACTGCACAATGTTTCTTCACTGCGGAGCCAGTTTGCACGGCCACGAATACTCGCCCAAGAGATCTCCCTCCTCATCATCGCAACCCGCCACACGGGACGGTATCTTGAAGTCGGCACTGCGGCCTCTCTCTACACCACCTGAGTTTAGTATCGATAACTGCTTCGTCACATCAAGCCGGTCTGAACCGCTCAGCCGTCGCAGAGCCTTGACCGGCGAGACACATCGACGCCCGTCAATTGTGCTTCGCCAACGTGCCGCCTCCAACAGCTTCACCAAAAAGGAACTTTCGGTCAGGTTTCGTGAGCCCGATATGGAACACGTCCGCAGTCCCTCTGCGAGTGAAGATGAAGAATCCATCGCCGGCTCTGACCTTACAGATGGAGCCGCTGACACGTCTACACGCCGCAGCAAGCGCAGACGGTTGCCTCGAAAGTCGACGCGATACGCTATAGCCCAGCCCGCACCACAGCTTCGTACTAAGCAACGGCATCTGGTTCAGATACGACCGCGATTGCTGCTACAATTGCAAGAAATTGGCGACAAGCGAGCCATTCCGGCCTTTGACTTAGTTCCGTCCCATCTGGTCGTCGGAAGCCTTATTCTTCCCACACTGGTCAAGCGCTTTCCTCGCCTTTTTCACGCCCATGCCGAGCTGGGCCAGGATGATATATTACTGGTACGCAGCGATGACTACGGCTCAGCACCTGTCACAACGCTATCAACTTTACTGTCCAATCCTGGCCGAGGCCCGCATCATGATAAAGACGTCTGTGCCGTTATTAGCGCACTGCCAAAGGGCTGCCGTAATCTGGCCGAGTTAGTCATGGAAGACGGATCATCGTGGGCAGCTTCAGCAATGGCCAACGGCTCATACGAATTCACCGGCGCTGGCCAAGATGGAGAGACTGTCACTGCCAGGTGGGTGCGGAGGTCTACTTCAGACACGCGGCACAGCCTTGCCTCCGTGGAGCCATGTCACGGGAGAAACAGTTTGCAAGGCTCGGCGCAAGACCAAAGATGGACGTTTAGCATCATCGACCCATCGTCGAGACGACACCCCATCATGGGCTCCTTAACCCCCGAAGCCTTGGAAATCTACGAAGACTACACGACTGTGTCGACCTCGAGTGGCCGGTTCCCCCCGTCTCGTTTCTTTGGCTCGGATGGAAATGGCCACCACGGTGTCCCGGCTGGCTTGGCAGCGGAGTCAAGAAGAACGCTTCAAGTTCTTCACGAGCAGAAGGCGCTCATGATTGCTACGGCCAGTTGGATTCGTCTTCATCAACAAGGATGGCCTGGCTCGTCCAACCCAAAGCTCGCCAATGTGATGCCTTGCCGCAGTTGCTCTGTCGCCAGCAACCCTCGTGCCGAAGTCAGGCGAAGGGCCTTTTCCTCGTGCGACGACGAGTTTTCCAATGCAACAAGCCGTCCCGCATCACCCGATAGCATTCATGGGTCCTCGTTGTCGCAGCAACGCCAAGCTGGGTTACCCGCAAGGGCCATGTCTACGGGCAGAGCCTTCATGGAGCAGAGGAGCAGCCGGTTGCAGGCGTTGGCAACTGTCCATAGCCAGGAACCGCCACAACCCACATACCAGCCCGAGAAGTTGACTGTAAGGGAAGCTGAAAAGATGAACTTGAACTGCCTCGGCAAAGTGCGGCAATGGGCGAATAAAGTGTTGCATAGAAAAAAGGAGATTGCACGGCAGGCAAAACAATGAAGTGCTCATTCTGCACACGTGTGACCCAAGTTGAAGCGGAGTTGGATACTAGGAGAGTCGAAACTGGCTTTATGCAACCTTGTTCAGTCATCGAAAGCAGCGTCGAGTACGGAGTAGAAGTCGCATACAACACTGAACAGTGGGCCGTCATTTGCATTGGATCACAATCTTTCAAGCCAGCGCGTGTATTTATTATGTATTCCAAGGTGTGAGGTCGGGACAGCGCCATGATCGGCATGTATTGAGCTAAATCATATGGCCCCGGGTGGCGTGTGGATACAAGCGATTAGCGCTCGGGGGAGGGAGAATAGACGGAGTACGGAGTACATGTATGATGTACGGACACCTGACAGGTATGTACATAGGTACATAGCACTGCTTGTGCGGACTCGTCGTCGGCATGGTGACGGAGCCAATTGACACGCAACCAACCGTGAACGGCGGTCCCACTTGAGAGCGATGCTACGCCATGTCTACTCTACCTATATTGAAAAGAGCCCTATGACACAGGCGACGCGTAGGAAGATGGTTGATCTATTCTGTCTATGGGATAGATCACCCCTTTTTATACATCAGTATGAAAGGAGCTCAACGACCGATCTATCTTGAGGGGGAGTTGTTCATTCTTCCTGTAGCATCGGGAAATGAAGCGGCTAGTCGGCTAACGAAGACGTTCAATAAAAGGAGAGAGGATGAGACATCGGAATGTCTCGTCCTCAGGCTCACATTTATTGAACGTAAAAGCTGCTGACTAACGCACAACCAATGCATGTGCATAAGTGCACACACTGTGGGGCGCACCACCTAATGCACGACCAATGCATGTGCATACCACCTAACGGGCGACAAGCCCTTAGATTGGTTGTCTCCATAAAAGCACTGGGAAAAAGTGTTCGCAGATTTCGGTTCGAAAGAAAAATGCCAGCGAAATAAACTACATACATACTCCCGTTCCGAGCCCTTGCCCCATTCCTCTGTGTTCACAACGACACCAAAAAAAAGCACTCATCGACGCGCCCTAGCTGTAAACGAACTACGACCGAAAATCAATCCTTCAATCGGTAGTCGATAGTGAAGAAGACGGACTCTTTGCCTCCTAGGCGGTGCCCTCTCAAGACATGCGTCGTGTCGTCGTATCCCATCGAAGAGGAATTCGAACTCAACTGATCAGAATGCGCCGTGCAGAGCGTGAATGTCGTATGTAGGTTGGCGTTGGTCCCGGAGTAGGGAGAAAAAACAAAGCCATCGGTACAAAGTACTCCCGCTCCGAGCACTTGCCCAACGCTGCCTCGGATTGGTTAAAATCACAACGCCTTGAACCAAAGACGGGTCCAAAGGTCAATCGCAGCGCCAGATTGGTCAAAAACATCTTCAGAGAAATCTTCACAGAGCTGCAGCAAAACAAATTTCATGAAGCTGCGAAAAAGAATATAGGCCTGTAGCAGATTCAGTTCCATAGAGAATGCAGCTGACGGACCTGCAACAGGCGGAGCGAGGCAACAAATTCCACGGAGTATAGACTCATGTACGGAGTTCTGGCACAACCCACTGAGTTGTACGTGTAGCTACCACAGATAACCGACCGATGCTCCCACGAATCTCCAGTAGATTCAGTTGAGGCTTGCGAGAGCCAAATGAGAGGGGCAACCGCTTCCACGGAGAAAGACGGAGACATGGCAAATTTAATTCAGGCGCTGTTGGGGAACGCGTGGAGGTGCAGTAGATTCCACGGAGCTTCAGCAAATTTGGTTCCTCGGAGAATGAGGCTGCGCTGGAGACGGACCTCCAGCAACAGATCCCACGGAGTATGGACAGAATGCACGGAGGTCGACATGTCCCATTGAGTTGTACATGTAGTTAAAGTTGCAATTGAGACAACCTCCCATAGGAATTTCGGAGCCGCAGTGTGTTCAACGCAAGTGTGGTAAATCCTAGCTGAATGGACAGTATCGACAGAGGTACAATGGATTCCACGGAGCTGTAGCAAAGTATTCACGGAGCAATTACAATATTCAACGAATATGCAATACAGAAGACGGAGCTGCAGTGATGCCAGGGGAGTGCCATACCTACAGGCTACATCACACGTAGCTGTGAAAGACGGGACCGGCGGAGATGCAATTCATTCCGAAACACAAATAGACGCTGCAACAGCCTCTGCGGAGCTAAAAACTCTGAGCTTGAGCTTTACATGTACACATTTCCAGAGACGTCGTTTCTTACCAATTTCAATACCCTCTCCCTTTGAGCCTCAAAATACGAATGATGAATCAAAGAGTAATTGAAGAAACAATAAGTAACAAATTGGATGTCTATCACGACATATCTCAACGACATATTTGCCGTACCATAAATTTCTTTTTTACAGCTCTCCATATAGGGTATGCATCATGTGAGCCGAGAGGTATAATTGAAGAAATTAGTGGGGCGACAGATTCACGCATAACCTACCTACCTGCAAGAAGAAGAATCTACCGGTCTCTCACATAGTTTAACGGCGCTACGATAAATCCTACAAAGGTGTGTGACAAATTGACGAAATCACGAGAAAATCAATTCGAAAGCCCTGCAAATAACGCTACATAACAGAAATCACCGCCCTTCGACTGCTCTTCTCGACCGACGCGAAGCAAGGTCCCGGCCCCGGAGCGCAGCGTAGGGCCGCCGGAAAGGACCTTGTACCTACATAGGTACATACCTCCTAGTGTCAACTGTCAGGTGAATGATTCTGATGATGCTGTGCAAATGCCAATGATGGCAACGATGCTAACTGGTGCCAACGCGGCCGGGAACGACGCGGCAGGAACGCAGAGCGAGGGGCGGCTCCGGGTTGGAACTAGGGAGCTGTGTCCCCGCCAGAGTCCATGACCGTGTGCTCCGTAAGCGTAGAAGCCTGAATCCTGATTGCTGAGTGTGACTCCTGCGAGCTGCCTGCCCGTTCGTTGCCTGCTGACTGTCCTCTCGAATCTCGACTCTCGAGTCATCATTCCAGCCTTCACTTGAAGCTCGCACTTGTTTTGCTACGGCCCATCATTGAGTCATTGATACCAGGCATCTTCCATCACAAGCCATTTCTTATTCTGTTGTCTTGGTCTAATCATCGTTTCGAGTTCCCGCATTGCCCACACGAGTTGACCGCGTGCTCTGGGCTTCGCAACATCCCATTGCGTCCTCCTCGCTCTGGCCTGCGCGAAGCAAGCATCAACAAAAAACAACAACAACAACAACAACAAACGAGCCTCGGGTAGAGTATGGACGACAAATCCGGGCCGCAGCAGCACGATGGCTCTCTTAATGCTTCGGCTGCATCTCCAGCCTCGCAGGTACCATCAGATTTCCAAGCCTACGAGCCCATCTCGCGAGCCATCTCTCCTGGCAACTCGTATCCCAGCCCGGACGAAAACAACAAAAAGCGCCATCGACCACGAACGTTTGCATACTTCCGCCAGTTGCCCTTTGAGGTCGAAGAGGAACGAGAGCGCGATGCTGCCCTCGATGGCATTCTCAAACAACTTTATATTGCCCTCAAAGCTCAGGACTTCTCACCGGGAGCTTTACATTGGACCAGAGAACTGGAGGCTTGTCTGAAGCTTAAGTTCGAGATAGCGAGTGATGTTCGTGGCAAGCTTGCTAAGCTATATTATACGCTGGCGCTGGCGCCGGGCCTAGATTCCAATGATGCGGATCGCTTTCTACGCATGTTCCTGACATTGACGAGGTACGTTGGAGCTTCGCCATGAGACTTGCCCCTGAACCATAAACTGACCAGTCATGTGTTTCGATTCGCACCGCAGGAAGAATCACTACCTCAAGGCTGGCGAAGACATTACGCTTGATTGGAAACCGTTGTGGCACGAGATGAAAGGTGTGGTGTTGCCATCAGAGGTCGCCTCGTTGCAAAGCAGTAGACGACGCCCTGCTAAGCAGCTCTTGACGATGTGTACATATTCCCACCCCTATTTCGACCCGAGAGAGCGGCCGGAAATGCTCGAAGAATTTCTTCCATACTTTAGCATCAACGATATGCCCAATGCCTTCGTAGTGATAGGGCTCATCAGTTCCTTCTTGCCTAGCCACCCTGCCCCAGCAGAAGATGCCGCTGCGCAGCCTCAGGAATTCTTGCCGACCCTTTTCCACCTTTGGGCCATCATGAACAGGTCAAAAGTCGTTGATGTCTGGCTGATTGACTTGCTATCTCGTCTTGCTCGAGACCACATCAGCTGTAAGCATGTAGCTCACGGATCTCACGGCATCTTCACCAAAGCTCAGTCGGATCTTGTATTTACCTCGATTCTGCGATTAACACAGATCCCCGTCGGACAATCAAACTCTCCGTACAGCTCCCTCGACTACCTGGCCGGCGCGGGTGCTTATCTGGAGAAGGACCAGAAGAAACACTCCACTACCTATATGATGGCACGGCTCATTGTGAACTCGCTCTCGCCGGCGGCGATGGACCAAGAGGATTCCGTGATGGCTAGCTTGGAGGGGCTGATGGAATCGATTGATACTTTTTTCCATCCTTCAAATCAGGGTCCTTGGACAAACATGCTCAGCCGATTGACGTTGCACATCACGAATGCCTTTGTTTCGAGATGGAATCGTGAACAGAGCGGAGAGCTCGACGTGCCCGCTGAGCGCAGGATTACCCCTGAGCTAAAGAAACGATTTGTCGCCTCGTTGAAGGAGACGACTTTCATGGGACTGTTTTCCAAGAGTAGTCGTGTGTCAAGTTGCTTTTACAATGCCCTCCAGGGGTTAGCCTTTCTCGAACCGGATCTGATACTTCCCGGGGCACTGCAGCGAATATACCCGAGTATCCAGGGCCTCGTGGAGGTGCACAGAACGACCTCGAGTCTGAACAGTCTGCAGATGATTGCCCATATCATGTCCAAGCTCAAGGGCTACCGATGTCACATCACGGCATTGCTCGCACTGGCTTTGCCAGGAATCGACGCCAATGATCTCAGCAAGACACAGGACACTCTATATTTCATCCAAAGTGTAGCATACAGCGTACCTTTTGTACCTTTGACAAAAGAGGGCAGCCACATCCATGACACGACTATGGCTATGCAGTGGGTCCAAGCGGAAATGGATCGCATGGAACGAGACGGCCAGAACTTGCAGATCGATTATCAGAATGAGCTTACGGATGAAGAGGAAGCTAATATTCTGCGCTCGTCAACTGCCGGGTTTGGTGAGTTTGTTCTGACTTTGCTGGGCAAGATCTTCACTCTTCTCGAAAACCTGCCCGACGCCAATCAGGTCCGAGGAGGGACCCCTGAGGACAATGTCGCGAATGCCTTGCCGGCAGCCTTGTCACCCCTGTTCTCTTCCCTGTCCCCCGAGCTCTTCGACATGGCTCTAGACAAGATTGCAACTTTTGTTTCTGGGCATGTTGTGCATCAAGCCCGTGATGCCATGGCCTGGATTCTGAATGCGCTGTGCAAGGTGAACCCCGAGAAGACGCTCAAGGTTTTCGTTCCTATGTTCGTAGTGAACATTCGTAACGAAATCGAGTATAACCATGCGGCATCGGATCGTACAACTGGTACCGACTACCTTCCCCGCGACCGAGCATTGGTCTGGCACATCAGCATGCTAGCGCAGACCGTTGTGCATGTGGGAAGAGAGGTCCTCAAGTACAAGGACGAGTTGCTGGGTATCGCCGTCTTCATGCAAGAAAAGTGTCGTGGGCTGCCCACCATCTTGGTATCAAATTACATACACCACCTCTTTCTGAACCTGACCCATACGTACCCAATTGATGAAGCACTCTACGAGCCCCATGTCATGAAGAGGGGCCTGGATGTTCAGGACTGGGGCCAAACAACACGGCCAGCCGATCTTACAATACGATGGCATCGACCATCCCCTCCCGAGATAGAGTTTGCTGTGGAACTCTTTGCGTCGCAAACGAAGTCAGCAGCACAGCAACTGGAACTTCTCATCAGCGATAACCCGCCTGTGAGCAGAACGGGAAAGAACAAGGAGTGGTCCGACGAAGTATCAAGGCTGATGCAGCAGATCCGCCTTGTCATCTCAGGGATTTCCACAATGTTTGATCCGAAACGAGCGTCTGGTGATAGGGGCAGTACCGATGCCAACGGCGGAACGTCCTCCAACGAGGGCGCTGCTGTCGATGACGATGGTGATGCCCACATGATGGACGATGATGATTGTCTAGTCGAGGACGCAGAGGATGAAGAGCTTCGACCGCAATTCAAATACCAGTCAGGCTATATTCTCCAGCCTACGGATGCGGTCTACACGCGTATTCATGATCTCCGCGACCAGCTCGGCCACCTGCTTACAAGGGCGCACCTATTTCTCACAGAAAACCGGGAAGATGATGTTAACTGCTCCACCGCGCTGTGTAATGCGTACCGCACCTGGATCACAGATGTTGGATTTGAGCGCTCGGCGCATCCCCTTGGGCGACATCTTCGGCTCTACAAGTCGGATACTTCGGTCTTTAAGATTAAAGGGCTTCGCAAGGCGTACCCACGGCCTCTGCTGATCAAGAGAGCAGAGGCTTACATGTTGTTGCGAATAAAGCATAACGCGTCCGCTCGACATAAAAGCGAATTGGATAAGCGGTTGCTGCTCGACTTGGCCAAGTCGTGCCTATCGCTATACGCAGACGTGCGACGAGTAGCGCAAGCTGCGCAAGATTCGTCGCTCAGAGTTCTCATCGGCGGCAAGCCGGTAGTGGTACCGGTGCTTTTGGAGGGGCTGCGGAAAGCCATTGACGCAAATGACCACGATCGGGTCAAGGGCGGCATGTACACCTTGTTCTTCACGTCCTTGCTGCGGACGATTGTCCGGGATTGGCGGTATGCGCCGGATGCTTTGCGCATGTACATTGAGACTGCTGGCATCGACAAACCATCGATCCAGAACCTGGGCTCATCGGCGCTATACTCACTGATTGAAATCGGTAAAGCTCAAGAGAAGATGGTCTTGCTCGACGAGGCGATTCTGAGCGCAATTTGCCCTTTATCGGACGAGTCAACCGCCGTCAAAGCTCGAAACGAAGTTATCGTGAAGAGACGAAAGAAGGTTGAGGCTTCCAAGATGACGTTAGGCCTGGAATTGACGAAGCAGGCAAAAGGGGCGCACTGGAAGATTGCCACGAGATGTGCGTTTTTCGCTCTCAACATGTGCCTCCGTTTTGATGGCCTGGCGCCGCCTGAGTTTGTGGAACTGGTGGCCAGCGGGACCATTGACCCTCATCCAGGGCTGCGAGGCTATTATCTTAACGCGTTTACGGCTCTCCTCGGTGCTATTGATATGAGAGCGGTCTATGGCCACGACTACATCAACTACCTCCAGGAGAAGGAGATGGGAGACCGGAACAGGATCGAGATTCCTGTGGAGAAGGGTGATGCAGAGTTTACGCGCAAGTTCTTGGACGCGTTCCAGGAGCCTCCAGAGAATGCCGAGTACCTGGTTGACTCTGATCATCCAGGCTGGCTCGTCTGGGGCTCCAAGTTCACGGCGTTCCGAGCTCGTCCCGTGCCGTTCAACACGTACGATGAACTAGAGACCAAGGTGCGCAAGCAAATTGGAAGCATTATCAACAGGCAATGGATGTCTCAATGCTTCGACTACCTGAAGCAGGAGCCACGGGATATATGCTACGATAGATTCAGAATGACCAACGTGTACTTGCTCATGCACGTCTTTGACCTCACATACTATGGAAGCACCGAAGTGACGCTCGAAGATATCAAGGAGCTCACCGAGGCAGTCTACGGGGATGGCAGTGACAAGCATCAGCATAGAGCAACGGCGGAGATTCTCGGCGCGTTGTTGGCGGGTTCCAGCGACGATCCGGTGGAGATGCGCAACAAGGTATGGGAGTTTGCCGGACCCATGCTGCTGAAGACAGTCAACGATGGCCTCACACCCGAAAACATCCAGTACTGGCTGCCGTGCATCCATCTCATTCTCGACTCAAGAGATCCACGCCGATCGCGCGAAATCATTGACGCGTTGAAGTCATTTAAACTCGATATGTCATCCAACGCCGCGTTCAAGGAGTCATCTCAAGTCCAGTTGCTGGAATTTGTGCTTGCCGACGGCGGCTGGCACTTTCGTCCTTACCAACCCATTCTCGACGACTTCCTCGCACACATTGACCACCCATACAAGGCGGTCCGGGAGGCGATTGGAAAAGTACTATGCGTCATCTTCCGTACGCGGTACCACGAGTCTTTCGAAAGCGTACCCAAGCTCATCGAGGCCAACAAGCAGGCCTCGTCCATTGGTCTCCGACCATACCAACCATCCGAGCAGCTCACCGCCGTCATCAAAGACGTCTTTGGCCGACTGGAAACATGGCGCCACGAAAGAGAACCAGGACAGCAGACTCAATCTCGCTACACCTGCGGATCCAAAACAGTCCTAAGCTGGCTCGACTGCAGTCTCTCCTCCAACGAGTGCACCATGCTGGTACCCTTTTTTGCCACCCCCTTTATGGAGCAGCTCCTCCACATGATGGACGTCAAGGAAGATCCGGAGCTCATGCGCATGGCCTACCACGTGTACCGGCACCTCCCCAACATTCCCTTCCGCGAAGGCGAAGACGCCGAATTCATCAACGGGGTCATCAAGATTGGTCGATCGGCCTCGAGCTGGCACCAGCGGCTCCGGGCCCTGGTGAACATGCAAGTCGTCTACTTTCGCCGCATCTTTCTCACCGCGGCACCGGAGCGCGATTTACTCTTCAATGCTGTATCGGATATGCTGAGTGATGCGCAGCTCGAGGTCCGGTCGTGTGCGTCTTCCACACTCGCAGGCATGATCCGGTGTTCTCCGCGCTTGATTCGCGATCCGATGGTGGAGCGGCTGCAGAGGCGGTTTAAGCAGGAGTTGAGGGATAATCCGATGCCCAAGCGGAAGAAGAGGGATATTACTGCTGCTGCTGCCGCTACTGCTACTGCTGTTGCAGCCGTTGCTGCTACTGAATCGAGAAGCGAAACACCGGTGGATATGCAGAGCCAGATTACGAGGCGGCATGCAGCGGTGCTGGGTCTTGGGGCCCTGATTGAGGCATTCCCGTATGCGACGCCGCCGCCAGAGTGGATGCCCGAAGTGTTGGCTACGTTGGCGAGGAGAGCGGCGGGGGATCCGGGGATTGTGGGCAAGGCGACGAAGAGTATTTTGAGTGAGTTCAAGAAGACGAGGCAGGATAGCTGGACGGTTGATCAAAAGGTATGTTCTTTCTTTTTTTTCTTTTTTTCTTTTTTTTTTTCGCATGTCACATGTGTGTGTGTGTGTGTGTGTGTGTGTGGACAAATTGGCTAACACGAGTGATAGTATTTCACGCAAGAGCAACTAGAGGACCTGGAGGGTGTGTTGTGGAAGAGCTATTTTGCTTAATTGTGGTAGGAATTGGTCAAGACGACGAGGACTGCAGAAAGCTGTGTAGCAAGTAGGAAAAGCTGGAGAGAAGAGAGTTGGCGGCCCGTGGGAGAGTGCATGGATGGCTGGTATAGGCAGCATACGGAGTACAGAGTACATACAGCCCAGATGATGAAGGAACAACGAGACACGACGTACAGGCTAATTGTGGGTATACAAGCAAGGCTCAGGGCTGAGAGCTGGACGCACAGCAAATGATGCAACTCGGACAGATGGATAATTAAACACAACAGACAGGGATAGATGGACCATGCATGAATAGGACGATAATGATATTTGAGTATAGCGAGACTTGGATCCGGGTTGTCACGACGTGGGTATTGCGTCACGCGTGTGTGCCTTTTCTGCGTGGCAAGTCGAATGTTGCTGTGATGAATGCTGACTATATAAAATTGACAGTCTGTTCCCTTCGCCCCTTCTTGTGCGCGTATGTATAACGTTTGCGTGGCCTTGGGGTCTTGTTGTGACGATCGCTAATGTTACCACATGAAGATAGGTAATCTCCTCCGCATTCAGAGTTCCGAGATACCACGCCCACCATGCAAGGGGAAGAACATTTCCCTCCCTTGTCCACGTATATATCTATATCTGCGTGACAGTCGAGTACATAGGTATCGTTTGTGATAAGAGCCAAGCATACAAGACGTGGTTTGTAGTTGGGTCTAGCTATAGACAAGCCTCTCTCCATGGGCCCGCTTAGACATACATATGTGTCTTGTGCCTTCTTTGCATGGTAGTTTAAGCCTCGGGTCTCGTTGTGATCAAACGCCGCCACCGAAGAACTGTTCAAGAAAGACAAAGGCGCTTTTCGCTTCCGTCCGTCTGTCCATCCAACGCCAACGCCAACGCTAACGCCAACGAGACCAAACCCACACCTCCCCTGCGTCCTGGAGTGTACACCACTCTCCGGCATGTAGAGACCGCTTTGCCAGGGTCAAGGCCAGATGCCTGGATGACCGGGCGAGCCGTTGCCGATCGGGGCGACGGCTTTGTCGGCCTGGGAATCGGGGGGAGAAGCGACGAGGGGGCCGGCGAGGGCGAGGGTGAGGAGGGCGGCGAGGGCAAGGAGGGACATTGCCGAAGGCATGGTTGTTGACTTGTTGTTGACTTGTTGTTGTTGTTGTTGTTGTTGTTGTTGTTGTTGTTGTTGTTGTTGTTGTTGTTGTTGTTGTTGTTGTTGTTGTTGTTGTTGTTGTTG
>SRPN01000212.1:0-41573 GCA_018360045.1 Claviceps capensis | reverse complement strand
ATGATGGTGAACAAACGACGGCTTAGGGCCGCTTCCGGGCCGAACGCCGTCTTCACCCACGCGTCTGCTTCGATATGGGGTCGTGCCGGCTTTCGGAAAGTGACCACGGTGTCGCCGCTTCGAAGGCGGCGTGCGGCTACGGAGACCGGTGCTTGGATCGCTCCGTTGACGGCGTTCACGATTTCCACAGGCTTGCGTCCGATGACCGCGTTGCTGATGGAAAATCCCTTGACCATGACCTCGCGGTGGACGCGAGCAGGGACCGCCATTGGGGGGGGGGGGCGTGAAATGCTTCGGAGACGGCTTCCCTCACCGCCGCCTTGGCATTTTCGATGCCATCGGTCAAGCTCTGCTGTTGTTTCGTCTTTTCGTCGAGGCGTTCCCTTTCCTGGGCGTGTTCAAACCCTTCGCGAAGGACGGGGAAGAAGAAGCTCGCCCACGTAACTTCCGGCGACGCTGCGCCGAGACACTCGATGAAAGTGTCGTGTACTTTTATCATCCGTTTCGACAATTGTTCCCGCGACGGGATCTTCTCGCTTTGACCGTCCATTGGCGAGGGCGTCACGTGGCGGGCGAATTTTCAATTTTTGAGTACGGTGCTTTTGATACAAATTCTTTAGCCCATGCCTGCTAAGCTCCTGATACATATCATGTAACTGCATGTCCAAACCCCTCGGGCCATACTGTCTCCCAGGCTAGTCATGACTCATGAAGGCACGGTCTGTACCCAAGGGCAATCAAGCTCTTGTTACATTTCACCCGGCGATCGCATTCTTCGACGTGAGAACTTCGAGTACCACGCCGAGTGAGTACGTTGCGACGACACTTTTTTGGCCCCCATGTCTGGCATCCTCGGACCTCGACGACAAAATCTGACCGTCAAGCCAACAACAAGGCGGCCACTTATCGCCACTATGGATTCCACTGCGTGTGAGGCGCGGTTTGTGGCCTGGAAACGTAATACGGAGGAGTCGACGTGCCCTATGGTCCTTCTTCCACCAGAGATGAAAAACCAAATCATTTCTTTCCTCAGTACACAGGAGTCCCTTTTTCGCCTAGGCCAGAGTTGTCGAGCTTGGCACGAAGTTGCTAATGAGGAGCTTTATAAACGGGATTCTAGAGAGAACTACTCATTCGCAATCAAATGGATGGCTGCCCATGCAGTTGATGAGCAGAGAACCGACTCCGCACTCAGGACGCTGGAGATTTCTCGTCGGTGGGGAGGCAAGATCGACGCTGTGAAGCGGCATCTTTTACAATACGATAGAGCACGATCTACTAAAGACCAAATGATGTACGAAATGTCGACTTAGTACAAGTCCGAAGGATATTGTTGGGTTAACAGGGTAGGTGTGTAAATCGCAATTTCACAAACAAATGTGCATCATTATTAGGGGGGTGAGACAACTACCTCCACCAACCCGTTATATTTGAATAAAGGATACTTGTGGAAACCGATCTTAATTAGAAGGGCGCGCAGCCTAGAAACTCTGGGGTAGTCCAGTATCAACGACTTTCGGTCAGCAGAAACAAATGAGACGTGGTACTCACTGCTGAAGCGATGGTTGTTGTTCCAATGTGAATTTCGTAAATTCGCGTAATCGACAACCGGATATGTCAAGAATACCAAAGGTCCGGCAGGGACGCAGTCATGGACTCATGGCGACTTCAGCGATGATGGGCAAGTCACAGACGAAGGCGTTGAATTGAAGAGTGAAGACTGAGGACAACTTGTCAAAGGTGGTGCCGATGCTTGAAGGTCTTAATCTCTGGCCCTCTACCTTCCACACATGTCACATGTGCGAGGCCCTGTCTCTTTATAGCCCATCACAATCTCTTACTTCTTGCGAACCCACTCCCTGCCACTTGTCCTACACACTGTCTCTGACAAATTTCGACGTTCGGATTGTATCGGATTCCAATCCAGTGCTGTTTTGTCCTGTGAGTTGATCCTCCTTGGCCAAAGTGGCCATCCAAAAAGAGGCTTTAAAACAAAAAGAGAGGCCTTGAACAAAAAGAGACGTGAGACAAAAACATGTCAAAACATGCATTTCCCTTTTTCCGCTGTGCTCTTTCCCACCCTTGATGTTTCCATTTCAATCCTTTTTAGACCCATCCATGCTTCTCAGATCCATTCTTCTCAGACTCAACCTCCTCAGACGTCCCAGGCTCATACACCCCCGGAACCAACTCTGGAAGACTAAATGCTCCTCGACCCAGTCCGAAGTCCGCTTGGCGCGCTCCGGACTTTGGGGCGGCGTGGTGATGTGCGAGTGTTGCTGCGGGTGGTCATCAGAGTCGCGCCGAAGCGTCAATATTGCCATGGTGGCGTCCACGCCTTGAGGGTCCTCGATGATGCGAGCTTTCATGGCGGCGATGTCGTTGTTGGGATGTTCATGGCAGGGCCAAGGTTGTAGGCGCTGAAGGCCAAGGGAGGAGGGGGGGTGGTAGGGAGGGCTGAGGGGGCGAATTTTGGATGAATGGGTTGGGTGCGAGGGAGAGGGAGATGGATGTAGTTAGGAGCCATTTCAAAGTTGCTGATGATGAGGTTGAGATTTTGGTGCATGGTGTCGTTGGTGGTAGTGATGTTGCTGGTGGTGGTGATGATGCTCGGATGCTGGTGATGCCAAGAGTGCCAATGCGTTTGCAGAAACGGCTGTTTTGAACAACAGGATGATTTCGACGACAGATGAAGATTGAAGTTGTTGCAGGGACCTTCAGCGTGCGCATTTATAAATATCTCCAGCGCTTTCTCGCTTGCGATGGGCCTAATCCTGGACCCTATTTCGTGAACGATTATGAGGCGTGAAATATGCGGAGGTTAGAGGGGGCACACTGTAGAGTTGACTGAAGATTACCCTCTGTTCTCTCAAAAGCTCGTCCAATGCTCCGAATCATTTGGTTGGAAAAGATTATTCAGTTTGGTCAACTCAACCTCTGCTCTCTGAAGTGTATCCGAATCAACCGTCGGTTCGTACGAGGCGTTGCATTGTTCGATGTAGTCGCAGCAGTTGGATTGTCTCAATTTGCGGTATCTTTCCTCCAACCCATCTGTCGGTCTTTCTCCTCGACTCGAACTGCGCAGTATTTTCTGTTGTGTGACGTGTCTTCTGATCCTGTTGCAATAGCTGCTATGCTCCTGCAGCAATAAACCCTCTATCGTTTTCTTCGATGTCGTGTCTCTCTCCTAGATCTGTTGCTCCAGCTCCCGAATGTGTTCAATCAGAGCGTCGACCTGGTTCTGTTGATCCATGATCAGTGAAGCTTTGGCTTTTGCTATGAAGTCTGGTCGGGTTTTGGTTGTACAGAGGCACGATAAAGGACGTGTGTACATGGCAAGATTGAAGAGACTTGAGCAGAATGTAAGTGATCATGAAGTCACATGAAATCATGTAATCATTATGCCTGGGCGATGGCCCATAATATTTTACCTGACTGGCAATCGCTTCCACCAGCAATTGTCGCTCCTCCGGACTCAGCCATAAATTGGAGTGTTGCACGCATGACCACAGGCGTCATATTTGACGATGACTTGCACTATAACGGGTAAGTCAAGAGGTTGCGTGCCGTCCCAGTCCTTTGCCGGGTTTTATACAAATAAAGATTCCGTCTGGCCGGAAAGATCCTTTTCGAACTTCACGCTTGAGATCTGAGACCGCTGAAGGTACTAGGTGCTGTTGCTGAGGATACACGGATTGCTATAGCCTGTAGATGCTATTGATAAGGATACGGGGACGGTGGACCGGCTCATCGTTTATTTCGCGCATGGTAGATGAATCTTGTTACACCATGCATTGTCCAGACGGTTCTGGATTTGTCAACCAACGACAGCTTCTCCAGAATGGCCTCGACGGGGCCGAAAACGTTCGCATGAAGGTACATCTCGAGTTTCTTCTCGTCTGCGATTGGCTTGATTCCAGCCCCGATGTATTTTAGAAGTAAAAGAGGTGGAAATACGCGGACCTCTGAAGTTAAGACTTTGGAGACTTGAATAAAGAATACTCTTTCTTCGCTCAAGGATTCCTTCCAATGCTCAGCCATGATAGTCAACATGTATGAATCATGATGTACTATGTACAGACGCTTGACCTCGTACGGAAATAACAGGACGTTGCGCCGTCGTCCTTTGCCGGGATTTGTATAAACGTACAATCCATCCGGCTTGAAGTTGTCTTTTGCACACCTTTGTTTTGGGATCGGCCGAACCGGGGCTACCACTACTTTTAGTTCGAGGTCGGGGACTGGATCATGAGCCTGTGTTGATAAAGTTGCGGCTTCAGGAACCTCCCCAGGCGATGCTGTCGTGCCTTCTGGCAATTTCTTGGCCGCGCCTATGCTGTCGTCTAAATTTCGAGCATAATAAATGACCTCAATTTCCCCGAAAATTTCACAGAGAATGCCCTTTTTGTTCGCAGATGCCAATTTTGAACAAGTCTGCCGGGCAGGCCCTTCAATGTACGCAGAGACTAACATCTCAAGAGCTTTCTTGCTGGCAATGGCTTCGGTCATCTTCCCTTTTTGAATTACGGTTGTAACTTGTGAGTTGGGGAAAAACGTGGGGGTCAGATGGAAACACGTCGCAAAGTTTGTCAAAGATGGTCCCCTGCTCCTTGAGGAAGTCGCGTGAACTTGTGAAGTGTGTAGCTGCACTGATTTGTATCGGCAAAACATCTTGATTGTCGATTTTCTTGAACCTATTCGAAAGATTTCCGGCTCACTGGTTAGTTGGGATAACATAAACAAGCAGTTTCGGCATGAAGTGAGGAAATTAAGCATTGACGAAGATTGGACTCTTGGAGTTGTTCCAACGCCTCGATTCTCTGCTTTCGCGACGCGTCTTCCTTCTCCAACGCCTCGTCTTTCGTTCTTGCCAAAACATCTTGTTTTCCCAACTGACCAGTGAGCCAGATAGCTTTCAAATAGTTTCGAAAATATCCACAACAAAGATGGTGAACCGACACAAGTTAGTGCAGCTACACATTTGGTCCGGCTCCCTCAAGAAGCAAAGGGCCATCTTTGACAAACTTCGCGAAATCTTTCCATCTGACCTTCGCGCGTTCCCCCCGACTGAGGACTCATAATCGTGATTTAGAACGGGAAGATAATCGAAGCCATCGCCAGAGAGAAAGCGCTTGAGATGTTCACAGCTCATCGCTGCGTACATTGAAGAGTCCGCCAGGCAGGCTATTGCAAAATTGGCAGCCGCGGACAAAAAGAGCACTGTCTGTGAAAGTTTCGGCGAAATTAAGGTAATTCATGATGCTCGAAATCTAGACGAAAGCATAGGCGCGACCAGGAAGATGCCAGAAGGCACGACAGCATCGCCTGGAGGGGTTCCTGAAACCGCAAGTTGAATTTTGAAACTTCACCAACAAAACCTCAGGAATCAGTCCCCGACCTCGAAATAAAAGTAGTGGTTGAAAAAGTTGCGCAAGTTACTAAACGGATTGTACCGTGTACGCTTGTACAAAATCCGGCGTCGTACAAGACTGCAAGTTGCAACGTGCACGGTGCTGTCAGCGTTGTTTCCGTGCGAGAATTGCTTTGCACTCGAGGGAAATCATTGAATCAGGACATTTCGCACCGGTCCTGCTTGGAGTTTGACGACCACGCACATTCCGCCTGGCCGGACGGCGATGGCGGCGGAACTCTCCTTCTCGAACTGATACTTTATGTGCGGGCGCGGATTCCGGTCTTAGAAGTGAGGACCCTTCCGGGGTTTTTATCCAAGTTCCTGGGATAGTAGTTGAGATCTATTTCTCCTCCGATTTCACGAACGCTGCCAATCTGCCAGATATGTCGGCCGTGCAGCACGTTCATTATGCTCTTTTCAGCACCTTCACGTGCATTGGCGAACACCCCCCGCGCTTTCTCGTTTGTGATTGGCCTAATTTTTGACAGTTATAAGGCGCAGGAATATGCGGAGGTCAGAGGGGAACGCGTCGCAAAGTCGACCAATCTTAAGTATCGTTTCCAAGCAGTTACCAAACGAATTGGAATAATTTGGAGCGTTGGATGATCTTCCTGAGCGAACAGAGGGTTATGTCAATCAAGTTGATCTCTGTACTCTGAAGGACATCCGGCTCTATGTCGGTTCATGAATCATGTGGTGTTGCATTGCTTGACGTGTTCGCAGAAGTTTGATTGTCGAAGTCTCGCAATGCGCGATCTTCTTCTTGCAACAGGCTGTCTTTGTTCCGCATTTCGACATCCTGCTCTTGCAGTTCATTCTTTTTTTCCTGTCATAGGCTCCGTGAGTCTATCAATGTTATTTCTCAGGCCACGTATTGACCGACAGCTGAAAGGTAAACAAGGCCACAGTAAAACGAAGAAGCAATGCAGTGACCAGTCAAAGCAGACCTATGGAGCGAAGCATTGGAACTTGAAGCAGGGAGACGAGGCGCGAAAGCAGAGACACGACTCAGACGATATGTTGAAGCAACTGCGATCTTCAGTGTTCAGCGACGCTCGAAGGCTGCGTTGAATGCCAAAAATCCGTGTCGTCTGGTCCAACCCATTACCATGGTCCGTTGTGATAATATGAGCCAAACAGTCCACAAAGAACAGGGATAGCCGCTACAAAAATGGTTGACAGATACAAACCAGAGAGGTTACAGTCTTGGACTGGGAGTCAGACTTCCCCAGACCCCAGTGAGCAAAGAGCCGTATTTCAAGTTTGAACAACTCTGCGATGTGATTCCACAGTTCCACTGATCTTCACGACTTGTCCCACCTCATTATCGTGTAGATCAGTGGAAACACGTCGCAGAATTGGTCAATTGATAATAAGGCTATTTGCTCCTTGAGAAAGTTAGTCTAATGCTTTAACCTCTCTGCTATGTCCCTGTTGACACAGTTTTTCGCGGCTTTCCTGCTCTTTGTAGAATATCCGGCTCAATGTTCACAGTCCAGGTTGTATGACAGGACTAAGAATTTTGGCTGTCATCCCATAAATCGAGCATTGATGATTTGTGAAAGTTATAGTTGCTGGCAACAAGCTTCCGAGAAAAAGGTGAAGCTTTATGGAGCTTAGAGGAAGAGATATTGTAAGACTTATCTGGAAAGACTCCTTGCACTCGCTAAGGAAGCCGGGCCGATTCTTCAAGAATTGACTGGGTATATGATATGGCGTGCACGCTGTTGTTGATATAGCTCCTGGGTCCTGGAGTCGTTGACGACTTGACGTAGGTCCACCTTTGATCTGTACTCATTCGTACAGGTTGGTCAAAATGGGTGGTGATGTAAATGTTGATGCATAAAGGCACAACAAAGACTGACTCAAATGCTTTAGGAGTCAAGTTGGTCAAGAGGGGCAAAGCCAAAGCGACGTGTGATAAAACAAAGCCTCCACGTGACAAGCCGCAGCGATTGCTCCTTTCGGAGACAAACGTCGCACAAAAGAATGTCGCAGCCATTGCGTTTGGTCACTCAACCCAATTGTAGTCATATTTTGATGCGTTACCAAAGCTGAACACAAATGCTTATTTTACCTTCAGCAACCGACCAGTCAGTGACCACAGCCTAAACTCAATCAAACGTATAATATTCCGTAGCAAACACCTTGCGGCACGACTCACGACTCACGACTCACAGGCTTCAGCATCGCGGGTGGCGCAGCTGACAGACATTGTCTGTTACACACAGTGATACACTTTCACACGCGCGTCGTCGCAGCTTCAGCGTGTTTACCCTTTCACTCGCCATGCAGGAGACACATCGACTTCTCAGCAAAACTCAGCAAGTATCACCTCTTGCAAGTTGCGTCTGAGTGAATTCTTGGCAAAACGCCTGCTCTTCCGTGCAGTAGATACCGTAACCGCGAATTGTATTTGTGGTGCAGCCGATGCCTGTGCAGCCATCAGTGAGCGGTTAGTGACACTTGTATGCGTTGATACATTTACGCATGATGCAGGAGACACACCCACCTATCAGCAAGTACAAAGCGTTTGCTCGCGATTCACTCACACATGCGGGCGTGCCGCGTCAATTGCGCAGCCGTTGCATGTGCACTTAGCGCGGGTTGATCGTGATTTCCTTACAAACGCAGCCTTCGGTTTGGCTCGTCGAGTAGCGAAATGAATACACAAGGCCCATTTCATCAGGTACCCATAACCATCGTCCTCGAGGAACTCGGAATCGTCATCCTCGAGAAAATCAGGAGGGATCGAGCCGCCTTGAAGGCTGGAATCTTCTCGGTGCCCATTGGTCTGGTTAAGGCGTCGCATGTACTCGCTGCTTCTTCCAAGGGGGGTATTGGACTAGATTTGTCGTCGTAAGCCTAGATAAAAGTTCCTGTACGGCTCGTCAGGATCTCTGGCTGGTGCTTCAAAAACTCCCATTTCTTGAAGCCTAGCACCACACCAGTCCTCGGTCTCTTGTGCGAGAAATCGGTCAATGTCAACTGACTCCAGAGGATCCAGCGTTCGATTTCGTGTCATGCGCCCAGTTTCGAGCTGATTGCGTACGATAAAGATCGGCAGGAATACCAGAGACCACATGCTCTCTATTTCTCTGCTTGCGGATCCTACGGGAATTTGATCCACGAGGTTTTCCGTTCGAAATTTCTCCAGCGTCAGCCAGTAACCCAAGTTGAAGTAGCGAATCCTTATCTAAACAGCATCAGAACGCAGTAATCGCCACCAGCTTTCGATTCTAACGACGAACGTTGCGGGTGCTTGGCAGCTCTTGGCAGCTTGGGCCATGATGATGAGTGGGTTATAGTCATTTTCATGGATCATGGGCAGGCTGAAAAGAAGCTGTCTTGAGCCGGGTTGGCTATTCAAATCTGACCCAAAGGAGCCATGTTGGTCCTGTCATTTGATAATGAACATGGTAATATTGGCTTGTATTTTTCAGTGTGTACAAAATGGCAACAAGGCCCAGCAATGTATCTCGCCGTCTCTCGCATATGCTCTCAACGCTCGGATATAGAAATGCGAAAGGAAAAGGAAAAGGAAAAGAAAAAGAAAAACGCAAAAACGCAAAAAAACATTACAGAGGTCGTCATGATGAAGTGCATGGAGATGATGAATAAATGAACAACATGATGGATAATGACAACAAAAATGAGGCAGAGATGACAACAAAACCAAAAGCGACACCAGAAATAATAGCAAAAATGGAAAAGAAAATAGCTTGACAACAAAAGACCTTATACGAGAGGAGAGGATGAAATCGAACGCAAATGGAAATGAAATTGAAAAAGAACGCACATACGCCAGATTAGTCCCAAATCAACGCTTTGAAATGTGTATCACCTTGCCAGTGAGTCACTAGCCAACAAGGCACAAGCCAGCAGGCATTTTGTACCCCTCGCGAAGCAATCCAATCCACAGATCAAGCAAGGTATATCGTAGCACCGAACCCAAAAAAAAAGGCCCAAAACAATCCGTTCCGACACTCCCTCTATAGCACGGGAATAAAGAAGTCGGTGCTCTCCAAGCGTGAATAAAGCATTTCGAAGCGCATAATCGCAGGCCAGCGGGGTCGTGGCGCTTCTGCGTCGGGATAGGTAGCCAGGAACTCGAGATCCGTGTAATTCCGCACGCCTCCAACTCAACTCGAGCTTGAGCTCGGATTCGCGCATCAAACCCCCATCTTCACATCCCCATCCCCATCCCCCACAACGCCCCCCTCCGGCGCATCACGCCGCGGCCCCTCAAGCAATCCGCCCTCATTTGAAGGTCCCCTTCCCCTCCCCATGCGCTCACACCACTCCTCCGCACTGACAATAGTCCCATCCAACACGCCCGTAATCTGCGTCACCATATCCAAACCCTCCTTCGCCAGCACCAGCACCTTCTGCGCCCCCTCCTGCACCGCAGAATCATCACTCCCATCCCTCGAAGCGCGCGTCTCCGTCATGCTCGCCACGCGGAATCGCTGCGGCAGGCTGGTTAGGTGTCGACGGACGAGGATTCGTGCGTTTTCGGGGAGAGCACCCCCTGCGTACTTGGACACAGTATTGATAGTCTCCTGGAGGGTCTTGAGGACATCGACCTTGAGGGTATTGATTTTGTTGGTGAGTTCCGTGCGAGCCTGCTCTGGGCTTCGTCCGTCGTAGGGCGTGGGCCTTTCTGCACTCCCGTCTACGGCTCTCTCCTCATTTTGAGGCTGTTGAGATGCCAGCGAGGCTAATGTCGCGTGGTGTGCTTCGGCGGTCTGTTCGTACTCTTCTAAGGTGGTTTTTAAATTGCCGATTACGTGCCTCATGTGGCCGTTCGTCCATCGGAGCCACTTGAGGCAGTACTTGAGGCTCTTGAGACTCTCGGCACTCATGGCGACACTTAGTCCGGACGTCGTGGTCATGAGGCGAGACTGCCATGATCCGTGGGCTGGAGAAGAGCGGGGAGTTTCTTGTAATGAGGCTGTTTCGCTGTATGCTGGTGATCGCATGTCATCGTAGGCGGGTAGTGTGTCTATGGTGCTTGCCGAGGATGATCTTCGATCGCTGAGTTGTGCTGCTGGAGACACGTCGAAATCACTAACCATCGTCGCCATGTCTCTGGTCTTTTTGTTGGACCCTTCATCGCCTGGGCCAACTTTCCGCCGCTTCTTAGCATTCCCATTGCTGCTGCTGCTGGACAAACCGTCCTGGCGTCTGTTCCCGAGAAACCACCGGACACCACCCTCGACACCAGTGACGCGGCCCACAGAGTTGACCGTCTTGGCGAGGGGAGTGAGATATCCTTCAACATACTCGGCGCCTGTTTTGAAACGTGGTGAGAAGTTTTTTGCGCCGCCGTATGCTGTACTTGCACCGCCAATAGTACTGGCCACGAGCGGGTGGGCCGTTGTCAAAAGCGATAACAAGGGTTCTGGATGGGGCGATCGTGTTTGCGCCGAACCTGGTGTTCCGTAGTGGCCACCGAGCTTCGGACTTAATGCTGCAAGGCTGGCTGTGTCCGGTGGGGACGAAACGAAGTCTAAAGATGCGGCGTTAACATACGGGGCACTGCGATCAAAGGTCCATGATCAACCCCAACAAACATGGGCCAGGGATAAGCGTGCCAACCAAAACGTACCGGCTCGAAGGTCACCGAGGGCTTCTGCCGCAAGTCGCACATCTGGATCATCGAGAGTTACCATGTTGTTTGGACTATGCTGACGTGGCGACGGAGCGCTGGTCACACTATTCTCTCCATCCAGATCCATGCTTCCGGCCTGGCTTCCAGCCCTGTAAAAGCTCAGGGGAGCAGGAGGGGGGGGTGGAGGAGGAAGTGATTGTCGATATGTTGGGTAACTATTTAGCGGTGTCCAATTAGGATGTGACGGATGTGAGGCTTGGTGACTATGATCCTCGCGCAATGCTCCCCCACGGAAAGAATGAACACCCGTGACGGAGCTCAACGACGGTAGCACCTTTTCCTCATCGTGATGCGTCAATGGAGGCAGTATGGTCGATAGATCATCGATGTCGGTAGGAGGGTACTGCATTGGGGCGGCTCCGGCGACTCTCAGAATCAGGTTCGTAGGGTGATGAATTGCCGATAGATGTACACGGCTCCGGTCGACAGATGGGCGAACGTGCCGGGCGTATATCAAGAGCTGGCCACAACGCCTGATCAAGATGCCCACCGAAGGCTAGCGAAGACGGGTTGCTGAGGACAGGTAGGAGGTGTGATGCGACGAGAATCCCCCGAAGCAAGGCAAGCAGTAACGGTATCGACTACTATCGGATATCGGGGATAATGAAAGACGGGGTATGAGGGTGACAGATGAATGTGGAAGGATCTGTATGGGTCTGGACTCTGAATGATCCGTTGGTCTGTGTCTCAATGGCTCTATGCCTGTATGTCTGTACTCCGTATGGCCTGTATCCTCTATGGCCCTTATCGTCCGTACGTGCTCCACGGTTTATGATGTGAATACAGTGAACAGTTTGAACGGTATGGTATCTTGAAATATGGCCTGGTCGTGTCTGGTGCTGGCATCGGGGATCGGGCGTCGAGTGCAAAGGCCTAGATCAGAGGGCCAAGGACCGCGCAGTCCTGACTCCTGGCGTAAGAAGATGATGATAGCAGATGCGCTGCGCTGCGCGGAACCACGAGATATGACTCGCAAGTTGCAACCCGGGCAGCTCGTTATGTTGGGAAGCAGAACAAAAAAGAAGAAAAAACCCAGGCCGATGCCAGATAGGCCAAGGTCGGTTCGTCGCACGACTAATGCACGACGATCTGACAACGATGGATTGAAGGTGGATTGAGGTGGCAGGGCGGGAGCATGTGATTGTTTGCTCTTGGCGCCCGTCGCAAGCTGAACTTGGCTCTGACTGGTCCGCAGCTGGCAACGGGCAACGGGCAACGACGGGCAACAGGCTGCGGGCTGCGGACAGCTGCTAGCACCTGCACGTGTCATTGTTTGTCGCCTGGTGCAGCTGCCCCAACAAAATACGAAATCCACATGCGATTTGATGCGACGTGATTCGCACGCAGACCGCGCAGACCTTCGAAATTCGACAACGGGTGCAAGCCTTCTCCGTCCGTCACGTACCGATTTCCTCGTGGGTTGTGCGTGACAGTGCTTGCACCTTGCCGTTCATTCACATCAGCGCAACACACATTACACACCACACGCATTCGTCCAACAGCAGAAACGTGCTGGTCGGCATTTGAAAATTGAATCTACATTGACAAGTTCGATCCATTACCCATCCGCGTGCCAACGGTTAACCCCGGCGGCTTCTGCTATTTTAGCTTTGCACGTGCCAAGCCTTTGGATGTGATCGCTAGTGGGGAAATCACATGCATGATGCGAGGGTCAATTGTGGCGCACCATTAGGGTGCACAAGCCTAATCCGTGTCCGAAACAACCACCTTTTTCTTCGGCGTCCTTTTGTTCCGTTCAGATGGGCCGGAAGGGTAATCCGGTTTGAGCAACGGCAAACTTATGCGCGGCAGGCAATTCAAATTAAATGTCTCTGGTCGTGGCTCCAGGAGAGGAGGCAATTACCCGTATTCTTGATGATATGGCCGGGTTGCACTGGCACTGCTCAATACCTACCGGTATGTGTGTCGCCGCAACGGAAGAGAGAACAGATCTCAATATGCCTTCTCTAATGGCCTGACCAAGACGGAAGCATGGTTGCAACTTGCATTTCATGAGCGAGCGTTGAAAGCCACCTTGTTCACGTTGCATCTTCGGAATGACGAGCCGAATTCCGTAGAGGAAATAGAGGAAACGTTGCAACGCGTGAGAAAACAAAGGACAAGACGAAAGACAAAAAAGGGTGAGCGGCAATCCTCACAGGATTCCGTAACGTTCTACCGCGAACGAAAGGCGCAAGCCAATGGAAGTCCTCATGACCCCCAAAGACCTCAACCAAAGAAGAGAAAGACGTGTCTGGAATTCAGTGAAGATCCACGAAGTAGACCACGAGATGATCAACGAGGAGAATGTTAAAAATTTAAATACATGGAGGTTTGGCCGGAACACAGGACATGACCCACAGCCGCTTCCATCAGCTTCCATCAGCTTCCACGCAGCAATCCCGGTGCAGCATCGGAGCCCAGCCCAACAGCGTGCAGATTTCATCGTTCTTCCACGTCAAAGGATTCTTCACGTAGCCGGTGGATTCAGGGGTATGAACATAGTCGAATGTCCATTCCAGAAACGTATCTTTTTACACCGGAAAATAAGTGAAGGCGCCGTACAAATCGATCATAGGAAGGTTGAGAAGCCAATCAATTGGCGACCCCCTCAATTCGAGGTCGGCGACACTTCACGTATCTCGTGGCATTTGTTCACATCATTATGTGTGGTTCCTCTGACGCCGCTCGAGCTACGGAAAGCAAGTACTCGAGCAGCTCTTATGAAACCAAGTGAAATCATCCTTCTCCGCACCACGAAATCGCAGACTACATCCACGGCTCCGTCAATGACATGACAGAATGTCGCGTCGAAGACAGGCTGGGGGACGGTCTGCACTGTCTAGAGGGTGCGTTGGGGAAGAAGAGAAAGAGAGGAGAGAAAAAGCCGGGCGTCGATGCTTTTAAGTGGGTGATTGATTTTTTTCTCTCGAGAAGAACCATGGAGAAAATGGGCACGTGACTCCTCTCGCTAGGCCACACATTTTGCCGGAGCTCTACCGAGCAATGACACGCCGATAAGCTAAGCTTAGCGACCCGCTCTCAGTGCCGGCTGGGCGCAGAACGTCGAGTGACAAAGGAGCCACATTCGCAGCATCACAATCGTAGGCCTGGATGACCACGCAGGTCGCATATCCGAGGCAGCAAGCTCCCAACTCGCCCGCTTGACGACGGTTTTAACTCTATACCTGGAGGCTATATGAAGGAGAAGTTCTGAAATAGTTCTCGACTTCCTCGTCTTGGCCCGCGTGCCAATTGAGCCCCGCCTCTCGAAAACCCCCTCGCTGGGCTGCCTGTTTCCTACCCGCCAGTTGCGCAGTCGTCACCACAAGATACAGCCGCAGCCATGGCTTCCGCAATCTTCTTCCTAGACCTCAAGGGCAAGGTGAGCAATACCCGACTGTTTGCCGCCCGTGCGATGCCGGCGAGAAAAAGATATGGCCGTGAAGCACGCAAAGTACACTAACATGAAGCAACGTCCTCTCTCTTAGACACTGCTCGCCCGCAACTACAGAGGTGACATCCCCATGTCAGCCGTGGAAAACTTCCCCATCCTCTTGTCCGAAGCGGAAGAAGAATCATCTGCCGTACCGCCATGCTTTTCCCACGAAGGAATTAATGTACGTCTGGTCATGCCATGGGTCACCGAAACATCGCGCTCCCGTTTCTCCTCAAGGTCTACACCTTGTGTAAGGCCTTCCGGGACTAATAGAACTGATACGGCCCTTGCAAATAGTACCTTTATATCCGCCACAATAACCTCTATCTCCTTGCTCTGACCAAACGGAACACCAATGCCGCCGAGATCCTCCTCTTCCTCCACAAGATTGTCCAAGTCTTCACCGAATACTTCAAAGCCCTGGAAGAAGAATCCATCCGCGACAACTTCGTCATCATATACGAACTGCTGGATGAGATGATGGACTTTGGATACCCGCAAACCACTGAGTCAAAAATCCTACAGGAGTACATCACTCAAGAATCACATAAGCTCGAGATCCAGGCGCGTCCCCCCATCGCCGTTACCAACTCGGTGTCGTGGCGGTCAGAAGGTATTCGCTACCGCAAGAACGAGGTGTTTTTAGATGTAGTGGAGAGCTTGAACCTCTTGGTCAGCGCAGACGGCAACGTGCTACGAAGCGAGATCCTCGGCGCCATCAAAATGAAGTGCTACCTGAGCGGCATGCCCGAGCTGCGGCTCGGTCTAAACGACAAGGTCATGTTCGAGACAACAGGGCGGACAACCCGAGGCAAGTCAATCGAGATGGAGGACGTCAAGTTCCACCAGTGCGTCAGATTGTCGCGCTTCGAAAACGACCGCACCATTAGCTTTATCCCTCCAGACGGCGAATTCGAGCTCATGTCCTACCGACTCAACACGCAGGTTAAGCCGCTCATATGGGTGGAATGCGTTGTGGAATCCCACTCAGGTTCGCGAATCGAGTATATGCTCAAGGCCAGAGCGCAATTCAAGCGCCGCAGCACAGCAAACAATGTCGAAGTCATTATTCCGGTTCCCGACGACGCAGACACGCCGCGCTTCCGAACGAATATTGGCTCCGTGCATTACGCGCCGGAGCAGAGCGCCATTGTGTGGAAGATTAAGCAGTTTGGTGGCCAAAAAGAGTTTCTCATGCGCGCGGAGCTGGGTCTCCCCAGTGTACGCGGTGATGATGAACACGGCGGTGGCATGACGGGTGGATTTGGCGGCAGCATGGGCGGCGTGGGGGGTATGGGCAAGGGCGCCAAGCGGCCTATTCAGGTCAAATTTGAGATTCCCTACTTTACAACAAGTGGAATCCAAGTACGGTATTTGAAGATAACGGAGCCCAAGGTAGGTGCTGACTTTTTATGTCCACACTCATTCCCAATTATCCGCCATTTCTTTGTTGTTTTCGCCGTTACATTCCTTCTTCCGTCTTTTCCAAGAAGGATCCTTCTTCAAATCACCATGTCAATCTCGCCAATGATTATGGCTCGCTAACCACACATTATAGCTGCAATACCCCTCCCTACCCTGGGTAAGATACATTACCCAAAGCGGCGACATAGCAGTCCGTCTCCCCGACGCAGTCTGAGCAGCCACACGTTTGGACGCCAAAAACGAAAAAAGAAAAAGGCAAAAAAAAAAAGGACGTGTACACTGTACATCACGGTATTAGATTGGTCTAGACCAGCTCAAGCGTCTACTCTAAGGATCTTTGAAATCCTCAGCGCGCGTACGCTCTTCCTGTTCAAAATATTTGGGGCGGCAGAATCGAATTATGGAGATAGGCGAGCGCGATGATCATGTGGAAAGAGAAAGCTAGAGCTTTTTTTTTTATCAAAGTCAAGCCCCGAGAAAACTTTTCAGATTTGGATCGGACGGAATAGTGGCGGAAATGAGACCGTCACGGATGACCCCGAAAGAGGGCGGAGGATGTATACAGTATAGCGAGCCAGGACTTTGTTTTCACGAGCATTCAATAAAGAGCAAATAGAGTTGCCAATGGAAGAAAGAAAAGAAAAGAAAAGAAAAGCAGCGTGTATGTATATGGATGGGTTGTTGCGTGGGTAAGTCACATGTGAGGAGGGTTAATCGAGATTTTTATCGTTGTCTGTCCAGTCTAGATCAGAGGGTTGGACGATAGTGATGAGGAGAATGGACACGTTCAGGCCAGGCGTTGAAAATCATACACAAAATCGTGTAGTTTAATTGCATAAGCCGTTTGCGCCTTGGTTGCAATGGGCATCACTCATTCACTGCTCCCAGGCTGGTAATAATAAGTCTCCGTTCAGACATTCCAGACTCATATGAAGGAAGTCACACCAAAACTTGGATCTCGAGAAGTTAATGCGCTTGTCTTTTCTGGGGTTTTTTTGGGGGGGTTTTTTTGGGTTTTTTCAAAATACCCCACATGAAACATGCTCTGCACTGAGAGCGTATGTACCACATTCTCAATAAGACTTCCAGAAAGTTTGGGATTGGAGCTGTTGATGAATGTTTGAAGGAATTATTACTGCTGGATGTGAGTAGAACAAGCTACTGTACTTCTGCTGCGTTTTGCAGTACTGTGAAGAGAAAAGTCGAGCTTTCCAGACTTCAAAGACAAGGTCATATCGCCCCCGTTCTAACTCTAGCCCCCATCTCCGGCCGTACTCAGAGGTTTTCTTCACATGACCTCCCTTCTCTCGTTCTTGGGATCTGGACATCCTTTGGTTCGTTGCTTGATCCAGTATAAAGATTCCATCTGCAGCCGGCCCGAATCTCGTTCATCAACAGAACCAGCCGTACTGCGCATTCAATCGAGACCGATGCCCCTGAGACATAAACGGACCCTGATCAAAATCCAGCTCCCATCTGTTGTCCATGTATCCCACTCCGACTTTCCGAGGACACCAGATATGATATCGCGCCTACCCAAGCACCAAAGGACCCTGCCACTCCAGAGACGCCAGGTGTTTCTCCGTACTCCCAGCTGTATTCTCAGGATCGTAGCAGATGTAGACGAGAAATCCACGCGGTGGGTCATCCGCAGACCGGGGATCTAATTCAAATTAGTCAAGGGGAAGCATGGAAGACAGATAAGTAGAGATGAATGAGAAAAAAGACGTGATCTGAAAAAAAAAAAAACACACATACATCCAGGCGGGTGCTCACTCGCAAACCACTGATAATCCCTCCACAACCCACCCACCTCACCTGGCTTCCCCAAAAACACATCATTCAAACTCCTGCCCCTCAGCGTAGACCGCGAAGAATGAAACGCCATCAAGCCCAGCAAAACAGCCATCTCCCCCGCCAAGCCCCCCGAAGCACCCTCATTGCTATACGGATTCGAATACGTGTGCGGCACCAAACTAGGAATCCAGCTGGGAAACGCCCCAGCAACATATTTCAGCGGAGGGCCCGGCCTCGTGACCAACGGCGGGACAGGCACCGCACGCGGCTGATCGAAGTGGTAGCTAATCTGGGAAACGGCATTCGGGCGCGTATGTAAGAACTGCAGAGCGTGGAAGCGCGATTCTGGTCGGACCAAGATGTCGTCCTCTGCGGCGATGATGGGCAGGTGGGGATTGCAGGAGAAGACGGAGGCTTGTTTGTACATGGTTGTGAAGAAGGCCGGGGCGGCAGATTGGCAGAGGATGTGGCCCTCGTTGGAGAGGTCGCGACGGACCCAGGTGTAGAAGGCTCGTTCGGAGGAGGCGCGCGTGATACAGCCGTTGAAGAAACGTAGGACTTCGCCAGGGGTTTCTGAGGAATATTGCTCGCGGTTTCGGGGTGGGAGGACGTTGTGCCAGGAGTCGGTAGGTTTTCCCATGTTTCGGGCCTCGGGTCCGTCAAAGTCGATGTGGAGTTCGTTGATGACGAAGATGAAGCTGACGGGGGGAGCGCCTTGGTTGGGGAGGTAGAGGTCGGGATCCAGGCCAAGATCCAAGAGAGGATCTGCGAATAGTCCTTGGCCTGGTATTTGGGCGAACGGGTTGCCTATTCCTAGTCCGAACCCCAGAGGGTCCAGAGGGTCGGGATTTGAGCTTGACATTGTCGAGGCGGCGGTGACGAGGTGGAAGCGGGAAGGATGCGGGAGCGGGAGCGGGAGCGGGAGCGGGAGCGGAAAAAGCAATATCTGTAAACTTGGAATTGCAAATGTCACTTGAACTGATATATTCGGCTAAAATATTCCAAGTCGCATGCGCCCGCGTTGAGTGAGAGCGAGACGTGAAAGTCGTCACGAGGATGACTCTTTTTTTTCCTGCAACCAATCGGCAAGTCGAGTACAACGGACGCTTCTAATTCGGTATGTATGCTCTTGTGGTCAGAAAAAGAAAAGAGACCGGCATGTGTGTTACCAAAGAATGATGCTGCAGACTGTCTGCCTATATATGCGTACAGATCGCGGCAAAACACGCAGGAACAATGACGCACTGCCAGCGGCAGGCGCTCAATATCATCGGAAGCCTCTCCTTGTCGAACGCTCCTGGCGACCCGAACCAGAACGGTTGTCACGCTGGGATCGGTGAGGTCAGTCAGGCAGGAATGTCGCTCGCCTTCCGTGTTGGTCCAAGGCGGCAAGTTTTTAGTTTTTTTTTTTCTTTTTTTCTTTTTTCATTATCGGAATAATGCCGCATCAGATATGCGCGAACCGTCGAGGTGTCACGCGAGACCGCAGGCCGCACAGGCACCAATAACAAGATTCTGCAGGTACAGTCAAACCCGGCGGGACAAGCAAGAGCTAAACGAGCTATTCATCCCGTTTCAAGAGAATAAGCTTTACCGCCCAGTAAATGGACGAGTGGAAGGGACTAGCGAATTATCGGCGGCGGATTGAATTGGGGCGTGCTTTGCATTTTGAACAGCACAGACATGGTTGGTTAAGGTGAGAATGAACGGTTGTGCATTTGCATTTGCTTCGCGCGAAGGGTCCGTTGTCCGTCCCACATGTGCGGAATGATCACCGGCTGGCCACGTGGGAGAAAGATCCTGTGAACAATGAGAAGCTCCGAGGTTTTGCACAAACGAGTTCCATCCAAAGTGGCTTCCAGTGAACAGCGACTCCCGACTCTGAGACTCTCTGTGACTGGTCGAGTTCTTTGGTCTCATGCAGCTGCAAGTCCTCTCAGTCATCTCAGTCATCTCAGTCCTCAGTGCAGGTGACGAGTGAGCGTCGAGCGATGATCAAGTCGCGCCAAGCTTACTTGTCCAATACCCAACCGGCCATTCTCATCCAATGCCCATGCCAGCACAGATCGAGGCCATCGTCTCATCCTGCCGCTCTTCTCGGTCAAAAATTCTTGTTGATACCCTGAAAAGAATTTTCGGTGTCCTGCCGAACGAAACGTATCCTGATTCCTCGCAGCCTCGCTTTCTCTTCGTGTTCAGCCGCAACCGCCCCCAACGGCAATGATTGATGGCAACGCTGCAAGGAGGCTGAGTTTCGTGACTCGAGAAACAGTAAAAATGATGGTTCACATCAGTTGACGTGTGACAAGTCTGATAGGACGTCGTCGCTGAACGCAGACAGGTCTTCAGCGTGAATGTCCCAGTGAGGGTTCGGCCTAATCTGCAATCCGCAAATCAACATCGCTCGCTAATGCACCCTGCAGCATATCATATGGGCACGTACCTCTTCTTCGAGTCGACTTCGCAAATCAGGCCATGACAACTGGAAAGAGGAGCGTTTGCCTCGGTTCTGCCAGGAATTCGAGAAACTTTTCTGCTTCCTTTGTCGTCACATCTCATGGCGTACATGTCCCACTGGGTACAGCAGGCGTTTAGTTGCCCAATTGAAAGCCTCGGATCAGGAATTCTCTCCGCAACGTCGTATTTGATGAATTCGGTCACACGTTTATTGATGAGGTCCTTATTTGAAAGACTCGAAGGGGAAGGTCTTGTACTTACAGGCGCCTGCGAAGATAAAGGGCTGCATAGCCGCCCCCCCCGCGTGTTTGAGTCATACCAACGGATGAGAATACGTCCGAGTTGCTCGACATATGTACCTAATTTTTGTTCGTTTTGCTTTATTCATTGTTGATAGATTCTTCCTTTTGTTTGTCCACCACATACGCAGCCCTACCTATTTCACCTATATACGACGCTGACGCTTGCTCGGATCTGGTGCCGCTCGTGACGCGGCCTGGCCTAGGTCTACGGTCTGCCCAGAAATCGGCTTCGACCCGCGCTCTGCAAAGATGCGCACCCTCGCAGACGTCCATCGTCAATACCAGCCACGCTTGTAGAGTGGTTTAATCTGATCGCTTAGTCCTCTTAGCCGCCGAGTCATTCCCACACGTTTCATCCCCCGCAGCCATTCCCGAAAACTGCGCAAACGCCTCCTCAATGAGTCTCTTTTCTCCCAGCCTCACCACGATGGCCATCCGATGACGACTCGACAAATCATCCCGTCTGAGCAGCTCCTCATCTTCCGCCACAGTGGAAGTATACCGCGATGCAACCGCCCTCAAGGCTTCCGCCATGACATTCTGCAACACACCGTCTCTCTTCCTCTTATCAGGCATCAAGTTCCCATCCATTTTCTGTAGGACCTTGATCACGGCTTTGAGCTGGACTTGCATATCCTCTGGCATGCCGTCTATGACTGGTGCAGTGGCGGGAAAGGTTCCGTCTGGGTTAGGCTCCCCTGTCTTCCGCTCTAAAACAAATACATCTTCTAGCTCATCCTCCTCCGAAAGCGTCTCCATCTACAAAAAAAAAAAAAAAAAAAAAAAAAAACACAAAGGGTTGTCAGCTGGGGGTACTCAAATTTGTGTCGACCTCGCTCTCGTGTAAGAAGTATACGTACCGCTTTTGTAATGGCGTCGTGTGGTATACCCAAGACGGAACTCAGAGAGGCTTGCAGAGCCACCCAGGGTATCTCCACGACATCATAGCGGGCGTGCTTAGGCGTAACGTAGCCATACCGCCGGAGGAGTTCAGAATTCGGATGCGGGCCGTAGAAGTTGAGGATCTCGTCGCCGGCTTTGATATCGCAGAGGGTTGTGGCGGTTAATTCGTTTTCTCCGTGGTGAATGTGTGTCTGATCGAAATTTTCAATAATCAGCAACCCAACCCAACTTCAAACAAGTCCATCATCAGTAGACTTCGTCCTCAACCCTTCGTCTGTTCTTGAAATCACGACCACTCTTCCCCAGAAAGCAAAAAGCACGTACATTAAACTCCGCATCCGCATTCAAAATATCCGCCATCGGCACCATCCCCATCAGAGTCTTCCCCTCCCGATCCTCCACCCAACTATCCGCATCGTCCCCCTCATCACCCTCCCCATCCCCCTCCTGCTCATCGCTCTCCAAATCAAACGCATACGCCATAATCGTGCTCCCCATCCGATGCGCCAACTGCACCAGGTCCTCCGCGCTCATATCCTCACTACCCTTGAACGCATGGCGATTTTCGCGAATAATCGGTATGAGCCGCCTCCGGAACATTTCCTCCGCGGTGTCCTTGCCAATCTTACTCGACGTCGCACTTCCCTGAAGCTGGGAGAGTTCCTGATCGGTCCAAAACATGGGCGTGTCGAAGGCATCGGGTAGGATGTCTAGGTAGTTTTTCCAGAGGGAGTCGTTGCCCTGGAGGTACTCGTGGATGAGGGTGAGGATTAAGAAGCTCCATGAGTCGAGGGCCTGTTGGTCGTCTTGATCGCCGTGGCTCTCGTAGGTACTGCGGTTGAGGTGTTCTTTGATCATGGATGTGTCGGGGGTGATGATGGCGCTGCGCGGGATGGTAAAGAGGGTGGTGTCGGCGGGGATATCGCGGGTAACGACTGGATGTTCATGTTAGCTGTGAGGGTTCGCGATTGTTCTGTCGCAAAGGAAGGGATGGAGGGAGAGGGGGGGGGGGGGGCGCTTCGGATGCATACTCATTCCGCGGCCGGCTCCTCGAGAGCGCAGGTCAACGATCTGGACGGCATCGGAAAAGGTCGTCCCTGGAAGACTATGGAACCAGCCTAAAAAGGCGGCGGTTTTGTCGTTGAAGTCAGAGAAGGGCATTGTGGATGCGGAGTGTGGCATTGGCAGGGCATGGATTTTGTGGCGTGTTGGCCGAGAAATTGGTGGTGAAATTGACGTCGATTGGGGCGCGTGTTTTGACGCGCTAAAAAAAGTCTATTGGCTGTCGTCAAAATTTGGGTGTGGTGGAGAGACGATTGACAGGTCTTGAAAGTTGACGTGCCGCGCGCAGATTTCGACAAAACCAGACAATCACAGTGAACTCATTGTGTCTACGTGTACGTGTCTTGCCTCCATGGATAGATACCGTTCAAGATGCGCCCTTTACAGTCGAATGGGCCATAGACTCATGACAATGAAGCGGTTAGTTGCAGAGCTCCCCAAGCAGGCAGGTTCACGCGCAATGTCATCGATTTGCGCCGTCTACATATCATCTCCATGCCACATGAAATATGTTTGTTAGCATGACTGCCCAATATATAGAGTACATGCAATTAGACAGTCGTGTTCCAGCTTGTCTATTGAAAATTTGAAACAGACGAATGCCATGCCAACTCGATGTTCCACCAGCCCGATCATTGGTCATCATCCTCAGCCTCAGCCTCAGCCTCAACTTCAACCGCGCGCCCTTTCGCACCCTTTTTTGGACTCCCGTCCTTCGACTTCACCACTCTCTTTTTCGGCTTCAGCCATTCCTCCATACCCTCTGGCCAGTATACTCTCCTCTCGGGGCCACCCATCCCAATATCCTCCGGACTGACTACGCGCTCAGGGATCGCAATCTCATCCTCTGGCGCTGCGCCAATTTCCTTCTGCTTTGGTTTACGTTTGCCCTTGGCGGGCTTTTCGGGTTTCTTCAGCACTGCCTTCCTGGGCTCGTCATCGCGTTCGTGGGGTACGACATTGTTGAACAAGTCCCACCCGGGTAGTTTGAACATGCGCATGAGCTCAAAAACAGCCTGTTCCTTGTCTTTCGCTTCAATCATGAGGTCCATGTCGTTTACACATGGTGGAAGCGTCCTGACGCGCGCAGAGTGCTTGCGTCGGTCGCGGGGTGTGACGGCGGCTGCTGTCGGCTCGCTATAGTGCATTTTCTGCGTGATGTTCTTTCTGGTCCAGGTGGCTTTGATGCGGTCGTATAACCCGATAATGTCCAGTGTACCTTCTCGAATACTCGGGTCGAAGATGATGTTGTGATGGTGGTAGTCCAGCACGAGGGGAATGTTCAGCTCTTCGCATACGGGAAGAAGCTCATGTACATTCCAGGATACATCATCGTTTTCCAACACTAGTCTCTTCTTGACACCTGCCGGCAATTTTTTATAGTTGTCTCGGAACCGATCCAGCGTCGCTGCTTTATCACCAAACGTCCCGCCCATGTGTAATATCATGACGGCATCTCGTTCCAGTTGGTCGGAGAGGCGAAGAAGGGTGAGCAACTCGTCATGGTATGCCAGGTCGCGAAATGAGGCCGTCACCACTTCTTTGCGTGGGCTTCCAATTTGGGTGAACTGCCCGGGATGCGTTGTGAGTCGGTGCCCGAGCTCAGATGCTACCTTGCCGGCTTCACTCAAGACATCAGCTGCAAAAGATAGATCATATCCGTATTCTGGGTGGCTAGCAAATGGAAACATTTCACTACTCAGTCGCATAAACTTGATCCCATATTTGTCATTCCAGCGAATCATCTTGGCAATGTCTCGAGCATTATTCAAACCAAGATTTTGGACGAATTTAAGTCCGCGGTCTGTACTCGGCTCTTGAGTTTTATCGGGACGATTTTTCGTTGGGTGCTCAGGCTGTGTTGCGTCCTCCAAAGGATGCCGGTGATCTAGAATCGAGCTTATTCGGCAAGTCCTGGAGGAAAACACGGGCGGATTCGATACACGGAGATATGTGTTCAAGCACGCCTAGTACAGCATTAGTAAAACGAAGTTGTCGCGCTCTGGCTGCCGCATCCATACACGATACAGCACCCAGTCACGATTTCGAGAGCACCATTAGAGGAAGGCATAGATCTCACATAACCAAGCCGGCCTTTCCACGGCAAAGGAAGACGGTCACTGTTTACTGGCGGTGGCCGTCTGGCACCTCGCTCGAGTGCTTCATCGTCCACAGTGGCGCCTTCGTCAGGTGCGTCAGGTGTGTCAGGTTCGTCTTTGGTTCTCTTCTCATTGAGAACAATCCCAGAGTCAGAATCGAGAGATTTATTTTTCCCCGTATCAACGCTGTCGGTACTATCGGCGGGCACGTCTACCGTCATGGATTCCAAATTGGATGCCTCAATCGCCAAACGCTGCGTTTTTGCTTCGTGAAAAAATCTGTGCTCCATCTTTGACAGTGTAAGCATCGCCCGTTCCACAGCCTCCTTTGACGATAATGCACCGCCAGTTCGACGTCTGGCTAGCAGATCGGCCTCTTTGTCCCCGGCATTATCTGCTTTGACACGTCGACTTCTTCCTCTCCGTGGGGGAGGCTCAGGGGATTCAAAAGGAGGTTGTGGCTCGGCGCGTTTTCGCTTTGGCGGCATGTTCGCAGCTTGCGAGACGGAAGCTGTCCCGGGCAAGTTGAACAGAAATATGCCCCTTCGTGGTGCGCTCTGCGCTCCAGTCAGGAGACGGACAGGAAACATGCAACAGTTTCACGAAGAAGACAATGACGGGTTCGGCATGTAGACTACTTCGGACACTCTGCACAGGGATGTGGTCAGCTCGATATGACCTAGAATGCGGACCAGCGAGGGAAATGCTGGCACTGACCCATCCCCGAGCCTAGAGAGTTACTTTAAGTAAAGAGCTCCCAGCTTCCAGCTTCCAAACGATGATGAGTCAACTAATGGTTGCTGCTGGATTTGGCCAGGTCCGACCTGCATCGGGGCCAGAACAAAAGTGGTGATGGTGAGAGAGACGGTTCAAGAGCAGCGTGGCTTTCGGGCTTTCCAGCCCTCCACACAGGAAGACAAGTCCCAATGATCTCACAGTCGAGAAGCCGCCCAAAGCGGCCGACCAAAGATGGTAACCCAAAGGGCAAACCAAGGCTCCGGCGACACAGCTCCTAGCCATCGTGCTTTTGATGAGGTCATTGAGCAACAAAGCGAAGCAGCCGATCGTCATCGACGATTCGTCGCGCGCGCTAGGAATTTTGGGAAGCTGTCTCAATTTGTGGACAGTCATCGACCCACTTGAAAAAAGACCAATCAAAAACCTCCGCCGCCTCGAAGCTGTCCCCAAATGGCAGGAATAAGATAATCGGGCGGAGCAGATGTTCCCTCTCGAGTCTCGACTCTCGACTCTCGACAGTTGACAAGTTATGAGGAAGCTGTAAATTAGCTCTCGAGGTCGACGTGAAGATCGAATCGTAAGCCTTAGAAGCGGCCAAACGCCTCAAAGAGCGGGATGGTAGGGGAGCTTCTGCACCTTCTCTCTATTGGCCAAAGGTGCTTTGCTCCGTCGCCTCCGAATGGCTTGTTTCTCGATCCCGCACCTACTTTGAATTTGGCCACTGCCAGATCCTGAATTGTGCCTCATGTTGGCCACGAATGCCCGTTTCGAGGTTTTGGATTAAAGGCCGTGATCATGTTTCCGTCATGATTTTCAACATCGCCGTCGGGCCTCCTTCCACAGACTCCCTTCATTTAGGTACTCAGCCAGCATACCGATTCGCAACGGCAAAATGGAATCAACGACACCGTCGGCACGGCTGGTACTGTCCCTGACGATCGTCTGGATGTACATGCGGCTCCTCTGCAGTCAATCAGAGACGAGCTCGGGGCGCTGTCTTGACCGTGGGTGTGGATACTGAGATTAGACAGTTCGCTGTACATACCTACTGTACTCCGGAGTCCGTACAGTAACAAAAGTTCTCGTCGACGTGAGCTACCCAAAGCTCCGCAAGGACGAACGTCCAAATATCTCCAACTGCCAACCTCGGACGATCTTACCAGGTTCTAAGATCTACTCTACTTCTCCGTATACGAAGTTTGTCTCCTGGTGAATTAGCTGTGTCTGCAATGTCAGTGTGAAGGCGTAACTGCTATAGCCTATCGCTCCAGAAGGCCGTCCACACCACAGTAGTCGCACTGTAGCACTAGTCAGCCACTGGGAGATAGTCAACTGTACTCCGTGGATATGTGGCGAACTATATTCTGCACACTGTACGGATTACTGAGTATGTAGGTACATAATCTGTACTCAGCCTGTACATACAAACTCCGTACTGGAGTGTGAGGCATTCCCGCCCTCCGCCTCCTAATCCATCGTCTGGTCTCCTTCCTACCAGCCCTCTTTCTCCGTCATCGCATCTTCTCCTCCGCCTCTTATCCGCCAGCCTCGGAGCCGACTGACCAGCCTCTGCAATCCTTCCCCGGACTATCCGTGCGTCGTCTCGTCCCCCGCACATCACAGACCCGATTAGTCGGCTGTGGGTCAAGATTTGGGAGGCACCCTCTGGTCGTGCACGATTCTTGCTCACCATTTCCCCAATCGCCATTATCCCGTCTCGGACCAACCTGCCAATTCACAGCTAATCACCGACTATTCTCGCGTCAGACCACTTCATCATCCTGCATCATGGCTTCCGCGGTCGAGCACTCGCCAATGCACTCTCCTATGGGACACAGTGCCCATCGCCCCAAAGGCATCCTGAAGCAAACCGTGTCTCATACGGAGTCGCCACCAACGATATCTCCCCGACCAGGCCGCGAGAGGTCCATGTCCGGCAAAGAAGTCACTCTCGCAAATACGCACATCAACGCCGGACACAGACGCTCATCATCGTCAGCCACCAGACCCTTTGGCTCTCGTCGCTCATCCACCCACGATGGCCCCGATGGGCAAGAGCCGTCTCAACGCCTCAAGTGGGACGAGGCGAACCTCTACCTGACGGAGCAGGAACGCACCTCGACCATGAAAATCAACGAGCCCAAGACACCCTATGCGAAGCACTACGATCCGGCCGAGGATCCATCCGACGACGAGCTGGACGGTAATGGTTCTGGCTCTGCCCGCCGAACATCGGGCGGGCGTCGAGAAGACGACATACCGGGCCTTAGCTTGGGCGATCCCGAGGAAGATATTACGCAAGCAGACGGCACGTCAAAGATTACACGCCAACCGTCCGAGAAGTCGGTTCATGTGGATGATCAAAGTGTTGCCGCCGAAGACGAGCTAGCGGGGCTTTCACCAGAAGAGCGCGAAAAGCATCGCCAGTTCGAAGTCGCCCGCAAGAAGCACTACGATATGCACAACGTCGCACAGCTTCTGGGCGCGCCGGAATTTATTCCAGATGACGAGGACGATGATGAAGACGGAGAGGAGGCTAATGGTGTCAGTGGGGTGCCGCCAATGCCTCCTCTGCCAAACGGTTTTTCTTAGGCTGCTGAGAGCTCCCAGGGGCAAGAGAGAGAGTCCAGCACATTTCGCACGCCATCATTGTGGGGATGAATGAGAAACTTATGCTCGGGGAGCCCGGCAACTCTCTCTGCTCTGTTGGCGCGGAGCCGCTTGTCTTCCCCCTCATGGACTTCTCTGCGTGCCTCGGGGCCAGTTTTCCACCAAACGACGTTCTTCACTCCCTTCTCTTCCACGCCGGATGCCTTCAAGGTGCTCAGTGTCGAATGTCTGTTTGTTCCTTCCCTGCGAAGCAGCCTTAGAAGTATCATTTTATGACCTGGAGGAGGAATTATAGCAAGCACGGAAGCAACAATATTGGCTTGCCGTGAGTAAACAGACACGTCTCATGGTAGAGGCATTGGAGATCAGGTCAACTACACGGTACTCATACTGAATGCGCCAGCAAGACGACGGGCCTTGGTATCTACCTCCTGCAGCGCGACGTCTGATCGGTCTCTATTCCTTGGCGATTTGCAGCAAGACCTCGTTAGTTCAGACGAATACCAATTGATGTTATGGGTGGCGTGCCTTTTTATTCTGCTTTTTCAACTTGTTACCTTGTACAATGCATCGGATCGGAACAACGGGCCCAGCTCGCGGGGGGTTTTAGAGACTCTCCGCTCCTAGCAATGACAATGAATACCAAATAATTTCATTTCAGACCATCTATCATGCAATTTTATGCTTGTAGGCCATAGCTATATTCACCAATCGGCCATTTACTTCTGGGGTGATCGTTAGCTTTCGTCCCAGCCTGAAGTCCTGACACTCTCAGCTTGTCACATTACAATCAAAGGTTTATTCATCGCTCGCTCTCATGATTTATCTCCACTGCCTACGAAACACCCTCCCCATATGCTTATAAAAACCTACAGCAGCCCCTTCCGGGCAAGCTCAATCTTACGCGACGCCTCACCAGGCTTAAAGCCTCCTTTCGAAATACACACACGTTTCCCCTCTCCCATCTCGAACTTTTCCTCGTTGTCGTCCCACGCGCAGGGGCAGTGGTGCGGAAAATGTACACACGCAAGTGTATCCGGACAGAGGTAGTTGTCGCAGACGGCTAGCAAGAATAGACAGGTCAGTGTATGAGCCTTGAGAAGGAGAAGCATGGTGCGCTGCGCAGTGACATGCACCCTGGAAACGTGGGAAGCCAAAGGGGGGGGGTTCTGAATTCCCAAACTGCGGCCGAATGACGGCGTGCTTACATTGCTCATATTGCGATTTATAGTACGAGGCGTCACTGGGATTTTGCTGCTGGTGCTGCTGGTGATGATGCTGGTGGTTGTGGTGCCCGTGATCGTGGTCGTGGCCGTGGCCGCCGAACATTTGGTCGAAGAAGCCGAACTGAGCAGTCGCCAGGGCGAAGAGCGAAAGAAATGCTAGGAGAAGATGCATCATGTAGCGCCAGATGAGCAACGCAGTATTGAAGTCTCTGAGTCCGACGCCTGACTATTGCAGTCAAATTGTGAGAAGTACAATCATGTAGCCACGATAGCTGGGTTACGAAGTACCTGAGTGTCGGCTTGGTGTTAACATACCTACATAGTGTGATGCTATGAGCTGTCCAGTACGTTATCGATAAGGAACCACCCGCCGCCATAGAAAACATGACTAAGCAAAAACTCCAAATGCAAACCCCAAAGATCCAACCGGCAAAGAGAAGAGAGTCTTACGACTACGGGTTCTTCGACGAAAGAGGAGGCCCCTCGACTCGCCAGACAATGCGGTTCCTCATGATGCAGCGGCCCGTGTTGGTCGCTGCGGTCGGATGTCTATCCAGACCAGCGACCATACCGACGATTGTATCCCGGACATTGCAACTAGCGAATGTTGCTATCCAAGGTCGACGACACGCCTCGGTCAAGGCGCAGGGAGCATACAAGAAGAAAACCAAAAGTGGTATTCCTAAGAAGCTAGGCGCCAAACGAACGGGAGGTACGAAGGCCCCCCCCCCCCCCAACTGTCAATTTTCCATCGCTGCGTCCCAGGGGAGAAAGCCGGCGCCGTTACTCTGCTTTCTTTTCCCTTTCGTTGTCTCTTTTTCTTGCCCTTTGTTTTTTTTAATTGGTGTTCAAGTGCTAACGAACAAGGTAGATCAATACGTAGTCCCCGGCAACATCATCTACACACAACGCGGCTCCCTCTGGTGGCCCGGCGATAACTGCATCATGAGCCGAAACCACAGCATCCACGCTATGGCAAGCGGCTACGTGAAATACTACCGCGATCCCGCCCGACATCCCAAACGGAAATACATTGGCGTCGTCTTCGACAAGGCCGACACGCTGCCGTACCCACCGCACGCGGCGCGCAAGCGACGCCTCAACATGACGGAGCACAAGATCCGAACGGCCCCTGAAAGACCGGCCATGTCACCCTCGGGGATCCCCTTTGAGGTACGGCGCGTGGAGCCAGGTGAGCCGGATCGGGTGCTGAACCTGCGATCGGACTATAGTTACCGTGAGGATAACTGGCGGATTGGTCGGTTGGTGAAGACGACGGGGTTGAATACCCGGCGGTTCAGGACGCGGAAGCAGTGGCTTAGGAATAGGCGGTGGAGGAGGGAGCGCGAGTTGGAGGGCCATCGGGAGGCGGAGAAGAAGAGGGCTGCGTGGGGGGAAAGTGCGACTACTGTGCGGACTGTCAGTAAGAAGGCTGCTAAGAAGGCTGCGAAGCAGGCTGCGAAGAAGCCTAGTAAGAAGCCTGGTAAGAAGAGTAATTAGGGGGCCATGGAGGGGGTTTGGGAGATGGGATGTTTTGCATCTTTTTTGTACAACATAGATGACTTTGTCTTGGGGCTGCTATGCTACATGCCGGGAAAATACAGTGGCGTGAGATGACACGTTGGGCCAAAGTGTAACAAACTCATATTCAACCGTGGTTCTTGGATGTATGTTTGGGCATGCAATGGGAGACGTGTGATATGACCACCATTGACCAGGCATATTCCATCATGTGAGCGCAGGAACGTGTCCTCGTGGTGACATGGCCAGCTCTGGCAACATTCACAAACATAGAGAACGAGTGTGCACTTTGTACTGTAATCAATTGATGCCGTGTGTGCTCAAGACAATCCGCATGTATAAAGGCAATGCGTTTAGGACAACATCTCCGTAAAGTATGTAAGGACACGGTTCGGGATCTCCTAAAGTCCTGGTACAGGGACGGGCCGTCGTATCTACAAGGTATGTACTCCGTGCGGGTGGGCCATTTATGAGCGGCGCTTATATGGCGCCTCGCATCTCCCTCACATCTTACATCTTCGCCCAGTCGCATCAGTCTAGGACTCTAGCCACGATTCCACGACTTCACCATCTCAGTGCTCACCGAGCGATATCGCTAGGTACTCGCCAACGCGCGCGCTCGGTCGCGCTCATCATGGCTCATCTGCACTGAGAGTCTCCGACCCAAAGCAAGCTTGCGCGACCATTTCCCGCCGCTAGTCGTGCCGCTTGGTGCAACCCTTTCTTTGTCCGTTCCCACGCCTTCTCCCGCACCTTGCTACGGGCCAAGTGTTTACTATTATGCGCCGTCACTGAGCTGGAGTTGGGGGTAGCGCATTTCCTTTCTTTCCTCCAGTTCTGTAAAACGCCCTCGGAAACCAACTTGCTGCTACACCAAAATACCTCTCTCGTATGGAATCGCGCGCAGTCGCGAAAACTGTAATGGTAACGCGCAGTGCAGCGGCCGCTGCGCCTCAGAGCGCACTTGTTCAACTTTCGCCGACAAGCCCGTCGCAAAGCAGTGTTAGCAGTGCTGAGGAGTCAGCATGGCAGGCGCCAGGAGTCGAGACCTGGGGCAGCAGCTCTGGTGACGACGACGACGATGACAACGAGAACAACGACGATGATGATGATGACGATGACGACGACGACAATACCGACGACGACAATACCGACGACGACAATACAGACAACGACACAGACGAAGACACTGAATACGATAGTAACGCCTCTGTCACGGAAGTCGTCGATCGGTTGCTGCAGACGGATAGAGCAGCCAGTGAGACCAAACCTCCAGCCCGGCCACAGATGTCAAATACCAGGCGAATCGTATGGGCTCATCAAGCATGGTTGAACAAAAAGAATGCAGGGACGGCGACGGTAGCGGCGGGGACGGCCCTGGCAGCGTCCGCGGATGTAAATGGTCCGTACATGTTCGCGTTGCGATGCTGAGACGAGTACCCAGCTGACAGGCTATGGACAGGGCATGGCACGACGACGGCTTTGCCTGGAGCGTCAAGTAGCAAGACACAGAGTGAGTAGCTCTCGCTTTCGTTGTTGCTGCTACTAGTATAAAGGTGTACATCAAGACTGACGGAGCGACTTGGCTTGGGATATAGCTCCAGTTGCGCCGCCTCCTGAACCATTAAAAGCGCCAACTGAGCGGCGTTCTGGAAGCCCGATCAAACGACTGCCGAACGGAGGTGTTGACACGCCGCAGGTGCCATCTCCGTCTCTTGTGAAGCAAGGCTTGGCTGACACCGCGGCCACAAAGCCACCATCGGCGCCAGTAACGCCTGTGCCACAGATGAAGTCCCCGGCCGCTTCAGTGTCGAAAGTTCCGGCAGTATCGGTTGACGGAAAGGGGCCTTCAAATCCGGCGCCGTCCAAAAACCTAGGGCATTTTCTGTTAGACTCGAATAACATGCCGTACACAGTCTGGGTCGGTAAGCACACATAATTGCGCATCATGCAAATCATCATGGGTTCCGTTCTTGGGCTGAAAACGGGTATAGATCCCAATGGGACCCCAGTGCCAGCTCGAGGGGCTCTACTTCCAGCAGAGTACAAGCTACACGATGACCCGGATTTCCCCTTTATATGTCCGATTCGTAGCTGCCGGCGGACTCTACCCAACCTGTTCGCGCTGGGTGGCCATTTCAACGCGGGGCATTCCCGCGTCCAGGTCCATGATAACCTAGACGGAACGTTTACCCAATTAGGCACATACACGAATGCCACAGGATCTCATCCGTGTATTGTCGTATCTAAGGGACCTCCGCCGCCTGGGGCTCTCCCTCCTGTTGAGCCACGCTTGCCAGATACGCAGCACAAGAATAAACGACATCTACCGTACGTTGGAGGTGGAAGAGCCAAGAGGCAAATGATACGGACGTCAACACAGATGCGAGCCGCCCAAAGACAAGGTGAGTTAGAGGGCCATTATTGCGAGAAATGAATCTCCAGAGCCTCTCGATATTGACAGCGGGTTTTAAGCAAAATTTGCGCCGGAACAGGCCCCGGTCGACCAACCGCTAGAACAAGCACGATTCGCTCTCGATCTATCAAGTCAGCAGGCTCCGAGTAGAGATGTGGCCACGGGGCCGGGTGTCCCCTATACCTCGACAGCATCTTCAGTTTCACCGCCGCAAACTGTGACACAGGTTGCGCCGACGCCAGGGCAATACGGCCCGGGATCGATCCGGCAAAGCATCTTGGCTCGTCTACGAGCCGATAAATATAGCTCACGTGCGCTTTCGCAACGCTCACAAGGCGCTGTGGCTCGTCTACAGGCTGAGGAGGATGTATCAGGCGAACGACCAGACGCATGTTCGCCAAACGCTCAAAGCATCGCGGCTCGTTTACAGGCTGACAAGCATGTATCAGGCGGGCGACCAGACACGTGTTCGCCAAATGCTCAAAGCATCGTGGCACGTCTACAAGCTGGCAAAAAGGCGTCGGGTGAACGACCAGACACATGTTCGCCGAACACTCAAAGCATTGTGGCTCGGCTACAGGCCGACAAAGAGGTATCAGGCGAGCGACCACGTGAAGATTCGCCAAGCGCAGAAACCGTCGTGGTTCGTTTACAAGCTGACAAAAATGTATTGAGCGAACGGCCACACACACGTTCGCCAAGTGCGCAGGGCGTCATGGCTCGTCTACCGGCCGAAAAAGATGCATCGAGCGAGCGACCGGACACACGCTCGCCAAGTGCGCAAGGCGTCGCGGCTCGTTTACAGGCCGGCAAAAGTGTATCAGGCGAACAACCAGGCACACGCTCGCCAAATGCTCAGAGCGTCATGGCACGTCTACAAGCCGACAAGGGTGTATCAAGCGAACAACCGGGCATACGCTCGCGAAATGCGCAAAGCGTCATGGCGCGTCTAGAAGCCGACAAGGGTGTATCTGGCGAACGACCATACACACATTCGCTCAGCGCACAAAGCGTCGCTGCTCCTCTACAAGCTGACAAGGAAGTGTCGAGCGAACGACCATATACGTGTTCGCCAAGAGCGCAGGGCGTCATGGCTCGTCTACAAGCTGGCAAAGATGTGTCAAGCGAGCGACCGGACACACGCTCGCCAAGTGCGCAAGGCGTCGCGGCTCGTTTACAGGCCGGCAAAAGTGTATCAAGCGAACAACCGGGCATACGCTCGCGAAATGCGCAAAGCGTCATGGCGCGTCTAGAAGCCGACAAGGGTGTATCTGGCGAACGACCATACACACATTCGCTCAGTGCACAAAGCGTCGCTGCTCCTCTACAAGCTGACAAGGAAGTGTCGAGCGAACGACCATATACGCGTTCGCCAAGAGCGCAGGGCGTCACGGCTCGTCTACAAGCTGACAAAGATGTGTCAAGCGAACGACCATATACACGTTCGCCGAGCGCGCAGGGCGTCACGGCTCGTCTACAAGCTGACAAAGATGTGTCAATCGAACGACCATATACACGTTCGCCGAGCGCGCGGCAGACGCAGCAAGTCGCACCACCACCAGAAAGCCCGCTCAACAATCCCTCCGAGCAGCATGCCCCCGAGCAGGCCAACTTCGAAATGGAGTCCTGGGAAATCGCACCCGGTCGCGTCACAAGCAAAGACTCTCTCCAGAGTAGGCCCACCCCATTTCTTTCTTCCCTATCAAGTCATATAATGGCAAGTTGAGCTAACGCGCGAGTATCATTCTAGATGTAGCTTTCTCGGGAACGTTCCTAGCGTCCTCGAAACCAATCGTCGTGTGTTCAGACATAGCCTTCAATGTGTTGACGATTCGGCCTGGCCAGAGCCATCATACGGTGGTCCAGCGCGATAATATGCAGTTGTACTCTGTCGCGTCTGGCAAGGTTCATGTCACGACGGGGGGAGTGAGTGTGGCGTTGGGTCCGAATGGGATGTTTCCGGTGAGGGGGGGAGAGAGGTGTGTGGTTGAGAATAGGTTGTATAGTGAAGCCACGCTGCATTGTACGACTGTGCCTGATTCTAGGTATACATGACAGAGGTTAAGGGGGCAACAGTTTGGTCATGGGGAGAGCATGTGGTTACGGGGGACTAAAATCGCGAGTTTAGGGTGCCCTCATGACGAAGGACGGAGAGCGGACTGTGACGACGGGAGGTACAGTCGTGACGAAAAGGAGAGAAGATATGGGACTTGGGTGTGTGTTTTTGCCGTGGGAGAGGGAGCCTTTGATTTGGAGTGGGATTTACCTACATACTACGTGTGACTGGGTACTGATGCGATGGGAAGGACAGACAACAGGGGCAGATTTATCATTTTTATACATGCCCGCAATGTACAGGCGTTGGCTGCAACGGTGCATATGTATCTGTTGTATCTGCTTTATGCGGCTTAGATAGAAGTACATAGGTAGCATACATGCAGCATAATACCCACAGCCGCCATTCTTTTTTTTTTGTCTCAATAAACTCGAAAGTTCAAATAAAGTCAATCATTCCAGTTCACGCTTTACTTACGTGCTATGTATGATGTTGGCGCGCTAATCACATGGCTTTGCAGCCATACAGGGGTCAAGCGGCACAGACAAAGTGACCACCAACCAAACCAACCTTGAATCGACACGACCCCACCACCACACACCATCGAGAACTTTGACCCGAACGATTCATCCGCAACAACACCAAAAACATCCACGACCAAAAAAAACCCGACCATGCCAGCAGACCTCTCCTGCTGGCGCCGTCCAGCCCAACACCTCCCCCTCATCCCCCACCTCCTCATCGTACCCATCCTCCTCGCCATCGCCACCATCATATCCCTCTTCGTCCACTCCGACGTCAACGCCGCACTGCTCTGGTCCCAGTGCCACGCCCACTCGATCCTCTCCCCCCTCAGCCGCCTCCCCGTCATCGGCACCCCTGCCTGCTTCCGCGTCAGCTTTCTCCTCGCAGCGCTCGACTCCCTCCGCAGCAAGGCCATTCTAAGCGTCGTTCTCGCATTCATCGGTGCGCTATTGACGGTCTCGACGGTTGAGTCGGCGCGGAGAGTAAATGCCGGGAATAGGATTGTGTCGCGCCCGACGCTGCCGTGGCTGGTGTATACTCTTGTGGGAGGCGCTCTGGTGTGGCAGCTTGTGATTGTGCCGGCGTTTATGGTGGCGGCGAAGATGTGGCCCATGTCGTTGAGGGGCTCGGGACTGGGGCGGAGGGACACTCGGCCTGGAGGACGGCATGGGGATGGGGATGGGGATGGGGATGAGGACGAGCACGAGCACGAGGGCGAGCATGAGGGGCACGAAGACGAGGACGATGATGAGCATGAACACGAGATCAGGTGCCGAGAGGTAGCCCAAACTGAGGTCATTGCCATTCCCCTGGCCGTAGCTCTCGGCTTCTACGTGCCCTCTGTGCTTATGCTGGCTGCTTCCTCACCCGTCACCATCGGCACTTGGCTCTTCTTCCCCGTCTACGTTTCACTACTTCGCCAAGTGACCCGCTACATACTTTCCAAGATGGCTCGCTTCCGCGCCGCGCCGTCTTGCCATCTGGAGTCTCACACCGAGAGCGTCTTGTGCGTGTACGCGCTGCCTGTTCTCGCGTCTGTGCTGGCGCATGGTTTCTGCTTGGTTGTTAGTCTAACGCAGCCGGATGACCGCAAAGAATTGACCCGCTCCACTGTGCGGTTCATTGAGATCGATTACGAGTACATTGGCTTGACGCTTCTGTACTGGGTGTTTGTGGAGGTGGGCTGGCGTACGCCGCTGGTCATTGCTGGGTCGTCTGTCTTGCTGGGACCGGGGGCTGGGACCGCGCTGGGCTGGCTGTATCGGGAGAAGCTGCTGACGTCGGATATGGACTTGCGGCGGTTGGAGTCCGGGGGGGGTGGGGTTGAAGAGCGTGGACGTCGTCGTGGTGGTGGTGGTGGTGGTGATGATGGTGGTAATGGGGAGACTGATGAGCATACGCCTCTCGTACAGTAATATGATCGTCGGAGGGATGAGGAATGTAAAGGCCGTTTTCTTTCTTTACTTCTTAGCAAGCACTTCGTGTTTTCGGTTTCATTTTTTCTTAGCCAGCAGTTCCTATTATTATTATTCATCTCTCTCAGCAGGGAGACTATTCCTGGTATTCTTCTTGGCAAGCAGCCTGTTTCCACTCGCCTTTCTCAGCAAGATTTTCCTGGTTCTATTCTTCTTCCTCACGCGGCCATGGTGGCAGCACGAATGGACATGGCTTTCGTAAAGTTTAATTCTCTTTTGAGCTTTATCGGGCCATGGAGCGAGCAAAAAGCGTGATATACCCCCTTTCCATCTGCACAGCTTTGCAACGCCAACATCCTTCTAGTCAGTCATAATTGTGTGTGTATTGATGAATACATCTTGAACTCCCTATTCGTTTTCCTTCTTCCCCAGCCAGATCCTAGCCTTGTACAGTACAGCGTACAGCCAAATTACACGGTATAAATACACAGCCCGCCCCATCTACCCGACAAGGCGAGCAACAAAACCCCCGCTCATTGATCACTCCTGGACAACCTCGGCAGTATCCTCTCCCTCACTACTGAGGCCGCCACCATGGAGCCATGCTGCAGGGTGATGGCACCAACGATGGCCATGATGGCTCCGTTGAGCACGACTTCGAGACCTGACGCCCGGAGTTGTTTGGTCTAGACGAAATCTGTTAGCCACTCGCCTTTTTTTTTAGGTGATTCTGAATTGACGAAAGAACCAAAAAAGGATGATGATGAGAGATAAATAAGACCAAATCAGTCAGCGGTATCAAAGACATGACGTACCAATCTGGGCTTCCACCGCACAACCTCCACCAAACCAATTCTAGTCGCAAATTCACTCATAACCTCCTTACCCACCACATTCTTTGGGTTCAAAACATTCAGATTATCCACTGGTGCAAGCTGCTCGCTTTGAAACGGCTCTCTCGGCAGATCATCTTCCTGCCGCGATCCCTCCATTGGCGCCTTACTGACAATTTCCTTGGTGGCCTCCATGGCGAGCGTCACTCGTCCTGCAGCGCAGAGAACACGTTAGCCGTCTTCCATTTTGACTATCGTTTCTCCGCGTCACACCTGCTGAAGTTTCTTCTCTCCCCTCATTCCTTCTTTCTTTTGTTCTCCTTCTTTTCGTTCGGGGTCTGAAACAAGTTCGTTAACGTTAAGCCTTACCCATTAGAGCCAACTTATCGTTGAAGCCTCTCCGTCCCTGATCAAAACTCTTGTGCGTGACAGCCAGCCATTTCAGCTCCTCGGGGAGCATGGTGCATCCTCCCGGGCCGAGAAGCCTGTTGTACATGCCGTCCAGGCGAGCGGGGTCACTGTTCACGGACCAGACCCTGTTGTGCGGGTTGCGGGCTTGGCTGATCGGGAAGCGGGCCTTCATGGCTTGGGGGGTTTCTTTCCATCGTTGAGGTGCTTCGTGCTGTGATTGTTCTTGCGATTGCGAGGAGGTGGTCGAGGTCGACGAGGTTGTTTCGGTGGTGTAGGCGCGGAGGAGGCAGGGAGGGAGGGGGCGCACGGCGTGACTGGCCCGGAGAAGAGGCCGGATGCACTGAAGGGCCATTGCGCGTCTTTTGGCTTGTGTCGCGGCGGGAGGCGGAGGGAGAAGGGAGGATGGGATGCCACAATGCGGAGGATGCTCTGTTCGCGATGATGTGACGGAGGTTTGGGAGGGAGACTTTTTTGGAGTCACGTGCTTGGCGCATTGATTGGTGGAGACCAGGCGCGGCTGGGCGGCTCGGCGGCGCTTGTGCGTGAAGCCGCGCTACCTCGCGCTTGTGGGCTTATGGGCTCACAGCCTCACATGGTGAGAGAAGAGGAAAAATGGCATGTGTATCTCAATTTGCCGAGTAGGGAAGAAGTTGAAAGAACAGTTAGTGGAAGCTGTTCGAAAAGGAATGGCTGCCAAGGGCTACAGATCTACGCATCGCGGCTTCGCGGCTTCAGGGCTGTTTTGGTTGCGACAGCAGCTGATATCGCTGCTTGAGAGCAGGAGTACGGGGCTTCAGAACTAGTACACATGTATGATTTTCAGAGTGCATGGATCGAAACAAGCGTTTGGATTGAATACGTGTGCCGCTGTGAGTCTGTGTGTTGGTCTGATACTCAATTCCCACTGTTGGAATCACTGCCCTCAATGGGCACCAACGATGCGGCATGCTGAGGACTGTTTGCTACATGTTTGCTACTATGAGGACCGGTGTGCAAACCTCATATACTTGGGGTCGCAACTTGCACAAGATGGGGGATGAGATGGTGGTCTGCCTTCTCTTGTATATGAGACCACACCTCTGCCTGTTCCCTCCTCCCCTTTCTCTTCCCCGATAGCTTCCATGGATACAACAGATTGTTCATGTCAGCCCAAACTCTTGTATGCAACCCTCGCGATTTGCCCAAACACCCATAGTGCTAACGATTTCCCTCTTGTGCGCTCAGTGCTGCAAAAAGTTGCCACCTCCTTTTTTTTTAATGCGTGAGAGGAGGACTAGTGATGCATTGTAATTTGGTACAACGCAGTGCAGTGTTGGGACAAACTCGCGAGGGTTGCGTATACGCAAGAGTTTAGGCTGACATGACCAATCTGTTGTATTCATGGAAGCTATCGAGGACGGGAAAGGGGGATAAGAGAAGAGGCAGAGGTATGGTCTCACGTTCTCGGCATCTGCTTCAGTAGAAACCAAGCTCGAATTTTGTCCCTATGTCACACCTTTCAGTCTGGTATGAACTTCGAGGAGGCTAACGATAACAATGAGCATGAGCTTATGCCCTAATTGAAAGGTGTGGCGTCGGGATTCGGGACCAAAGTTGAGCTTGCTGTCTGCTGAAGCGAATGGCAAGGAAGTCTTCCCCCCATCATCGAAGATCGTGCGAATGTATGATATACTGGCATATCTGTGCAGTACGGCTCCGATACCAGAGGAAGTTGCTACTGTTGAGGAGCTTGCATTCCGTGACGATATCTGCTGTGCAGTGCTAGCTCCGGAGTGAGATGTAACATTGTCAGGAGCGTGGCCTGCCATGATGAAGAATATATGGCCACAAAGGATTTGCATGAAAGGAAATGGGGATGTTATTATCTTCGCAACGCAGGAGTTTGTCGACAATTTATGCAATGCGAATTGAGGTCTAGAGTTTAGACAAAGTTTGTCAGATTTTCAGGTCAATGGGGCTATGTTTCGGTTATTTGGTGCAGCCCTAGCCCTGTTGCACCCTAACGGGAGCCGTGGCCTAACGGGAGTCTCCGAGTCGTGTGAACCAAATACAGCAAGTATCCCTAATAACGGGAGCCGTGGCCTAACGGGAGTCTCCGAGTCGTGTGAATCAAATACAGCAAGTATCCCTAATAACAGGAGCCTTGGAGTTTGGCGATGAAAGACCAATTCGAGTTCTTGCGATAGAATACGCGGATTTTAATTGATGAATAACCTGACGTTTTGTCCGTGCCTTTTTCCAATGTGATGTTATCGAGTTTTCGTCGACACGGATCAGACAGTCCAGGTGGGTTTGAGTCTTGACGACGGAAGTTTTCGGTGTCGGGCACGAGCCGCCTGGAGGGAGACCAAAAGACTCAAGAGTCAAGACGCGAGACCCGTGGGAACGTCCTATGTATCTCTATTCTGGTCATGGCAACAAGAGACGCCGGCGATTTTAAGATCGCCTTTGGAGCCGTTGACTACTAAGCTTGGTTCGTTAGGTCCTCTAGATCTAGGATATTGTTACCAGCTAAATGAAGGCCTAATTAACCAGACAATGCGTACGAACCAAGCTTAGTAGTCGTTAACGGCTCGAAACGGCGATATTTAAAGTAGCCGGCTTCTCTTGTTGCCATGAGCCGGATAGAGATACCCATTGGATGTTCCGGGTCATTGTTACGGACTTGAGCGTCAATCAATTCGGTTCTCCGTGCAATACCTGTCTGCATTTATTTTGCGCAGTCACGTGCCATTACAGGGCACGCCGCAGCCCCACTCTCAAGAAGAGACGAGCGTCAAGCTCGAATCCATCACAATGGCAATGAAAGCATAGCACTGCAGGTGCCAGGAACAAGACAAAAAGAAATCCGTGAAGAAGCAGGGGGGGTTCTTGCCTCGTTGGAAAAGAATGACACCCAGGTGTGAAGCCAAGGCATCATGCCGCCATATGTCACATCTCATGTAACGCGCCGGCCGACGCGCAATCACGATGAAATGACGGAATGGAACGTTCAGAAGCAGACAAAAACATAGTGAGCATGTTCTAGTTCGTATGCTACATTATTACCGCCTCATATGCCGAGACGACATGCGCTTTATGCATAATAATGACTCGACGAGATTATACCATGTAGGTACGTACAGGCATTTCTGTTTAGTCGGGTTGCATCTTGGTTGTGAGACGTCAGTGTCTCTTCTTGGTTGGCATGCGATCCGGTGGGCCAGAAGGTTCTAGATGGTTACCAGAGTCCTGTGGGTCACCAGGCCCCG